>MCJB01048181.1:68247-99005 GCA_002018475.1 Nicotiana obtusifolia | reverse complement strand
GGTGGTGGAGGGGAACATGGTGGGGAAGGTTGATTTTGAAAAATATTATTTCTACTCTTGATAGAGAAGTCATTTTTATCCAATTAGAGGAATATGAGTTCACGAGAAAAATATTTTTCAAATCAAACTTGAGAAAATTAAAAATATTTTTGAAAATATATTTTCCTTTATACTAAACACACTTTAAGAGTGGAGGGATTCTACTCATCCTACCACAATTCTTGTTGGTTCATCTAATACTTTCAATTCAAATGAAAACATCAGTTAGACCTAGAAACGTCTGTTGTATATGTAGATTTCTACTCCCGATAAATATCTCAAAAATTGAGAGGTGGTTTAGATGTAATTTTTTTAAATATTGATGATGCAGTAGAGAAATATGGGACTCAATGTTGTTTACAAGATAAAAGTTGGGTCACTTAAATGCTATATTGAAATAGACATAATTTTACATGGAGTTTTTAAAATTACTGCAATAACATGCCTGGCTATTTCCAGTAAATGCCTTATGTAGCAACCCTATATCATTGAATTAGCAAACATCAAACTTAGTCTGCTTGTTAGTTCGAGTATTATAAGGAATTAAGGATAATGTTTGATATAAATTCTAAAAAAATTAACTGGCCAAAAAGAAAGAAAGTAAGCGATCATTAAATGATAATCAAGGAACTAGGATGAATAACTTTAATTTTTTTAAGCGAAACGCAAAATGGATTTTGAGATTTTTTAACGGTTCAAATAATTTTTACTTTACAAAATAAGGATATTAACATTGATGTAGAAATTATCTAACATTTAGGAGTTTAAATTATATATTTTTAATATCAACTTAATTTAAGCACGTATTACAAGTAATAATGTAAAAATTATTTACTGATAAATTCAATTTTTAAACCTTGCCGTGACTGGTATCACTACTTAATATGACAAGGAAAATCTGATACCAGTCAAAGTCACCTTCTATAAAAGGGCCAAGAAAGTGTTGCAGACTTGCAGGAAAGTCATTTTCTTTGCAATTATTTGAGGAAAAAAAGAGTGAAACGTTACACATTTACACATTAATGATGTGGGCTCCGTTCTTGGTGCTTTACACCTGGGAAACCATTTCTGAAATATTTGCGAGTTACATAAGCAATTTTGTAGTTTCCTTACTAGACAAAATCTTGTGTAGGTTTGAAACTCTTTTTCCTATCACATCTAATCTTACCTGACAAACTTTAAGAAATAATAAAAGAATTTTTAAATATGTGGTATTAAATACTGCAGTACTAGACATAAAGTTTAGAAATTTTTTTAAAACAAATTTATGATCTTAAAAGCTTAAAGAATAAAAGTTTTGTGATTTATTTTTAATATTTTGAAGGACCTGACTAGAGCAATATTAATATAGAATATACTCCACTGATTTGAAATCAAGGCGTGTTAATTGATATTCTAAGGTTTTTATAATATTCGGCAATTTTTCTACGCCGTGTAAATCAACAAACACAAAAGATAGTTTTGTTTTTATGTTTATTTGATATTCAATATTCGTTTTAGGATCCAATTAATTGGGGTTCGCACCTAAAACTCCTATTTTAGGTGATAAAGCACTCCATAACTAGGACTCAACATGAGACCTCTAGATAATGATACAGGAGCAACAACATCGAAAGTTGAAGAGAAAGAAAAAAATAAGGAAGAAGAATCAGAGAATGAGGAAGAGAAAGAAGGAGAAGAAGAAAAAGTAGAGATAAGAAAGAAGAGGGAAATGAAAATTTAAAATAATTTGAATGGGTGTAATTCTTTTTAAATATTTAAAATTTTTAATATTTACCCATAATTTTTTGTATTTTTAATCTAACCCCAATCCTCTTTAATCACCCTTCTTTTGTTAACCAAACAATATATCCCAAATTCTTACACAAGACTTCAAAAGTCTTTTTTAACTCATTTTTCCTACCTACTATTCCATTGTAACCTTTGATGGTGTTTAGTCTTTGAACTAAAGGCCTCTAATTAGTAGTTAAATATATATGCTAGCCTTTGTACTGAGCTGATTAATTTGTATCAATAATATATGTAATACTATAATCTGTTTAATTTTCTCACCGTTTCTTATACACCTTACTCTTTTTTTCGCTTTCCATATTTGATTTCATTAAATAAAAGATAATCTGTGATAGAATCACTAATTCCATCTTTAAAATCTGAATCATCCTATTCCCATATGGAAAAAGAAGTTTATTTGTGTAGTTCTAGGTCACCTGAAAATATTATAACACAAAGTATATCAAGCATCCAATAATTGTTTTTCATGCTTTCATTATTAAAAGTCACTAGGGTGGTCCAATATTAGCATCTAACACCCAAGAATCATTCCTCCCACTCCAATCTTGTGGGTTAGTTAAAGGTGCATTGTTAAATACAATATTTGATTGCCCTATGCATGGTGCATGCTTTTTAATGAAATAATGAATCACAAAGCATTATCGAGAATCAAGATTCAAGCACCACATTAGAAGTATCCAATTAGCTAAGAAAGTAATGCAATAGCCAAATCTCAATCGCAAAGCTAGAGTAGGACCATATATTAATTCTATAACCAAATCTACTTCAAATACTTCCATTGTAAAGTGTTCCCCGGCCCGTCTCAGCTCATATAGCATACTTTCTTTTCTAGTATGTCAAAAAGAATGTCGTTTTTTTATATTTAGAAATAATTAAATTTTAAAATTATTATTTAATCTTGTAACACAAATGCTTAAAATTTATTTCAGACCACAAGTCCTAAAAGTCTTTATTTTTTTTAAAAAAAATTTATGTTTAGTTAAACGCCGTCACATAAATTGAAAGGAGGGAAGTATATCTTTTTGCTTTCCAAAAAGTAGAAAAGAAAGAAAAGGAAAAGCAAAGTACCTGCTATTAAAACAAGAATGTTGATGTCAAGAGTGAGGTTTCGCACGGCAGCCACACCCCTAAAAATAATTGGAGGAATCCCAACTGCAACAGCTGCAAGTGCTAACCATTGCAAAGGTGCAAAAAAGTACTTCAAAAATGAGAGTCCAAGCAAGATTCCACTGCCAATTGCAAATGGACTTGGCCATTTCTTTTGGTAGTTTTTCTCTCCATTCACTCTTATACTTGCTTCTAATCTTGCTTGATTCAATGCTTTAACTACATGCACAAAAGAAAGATGGTAACTACAATAATTATATGGATAATACAATTGTCGCTGATTAAATATAAAGGATTATTATGTTATGTATACACAAACAACGTAAAGAATATGTATATATTCTCGATGCAATTTTACTGATTCTAATAGGTGTTACCTTTTGTTAGCTATGTCCAATGTATCTACCACTACTGTTAGGTGTGCAAGAAATGCAAAAAATTGAAGTAGAAATGAGACTCTACTACATAAAAAGGGAAAATAATCCCAAGAATGAAGAAAAAAAATGATCTTTTCTAGCTGATTTTTCGCGCTTGAAAACTGACCATAAGAAACAGAGATAAAAATAAATGGAAAATAAAGTACAGGAATTCATAAAGAAGGAAAAAACAAAACTACAATTGCTTTGTCAATTCCTATCAACTACTCTTCAACACAAAGTAGATGCAAAGCGACATGAGTCAAAATATTTTCCCGAACAGTTCAACAGAAGCCTCCATCACTAAATTAACAACAACTAGAAACTTAGATTTCTTGCCACAATTATGTAATATGTGGGGGCAAATCATATATCACTATTATTATAGTATAGTAACTACCAATTTCAAGCAGACCATCGAATCTCAGAATTTATTCAAAAACTTACTGTTAGAAAAAACAATTATAAACTATACTACTATATTTTTCCCACTCACCTACTCTATCCCACTGGGGGCTGGGGCGGACACAGTGTGTAAGTCAGAGGCGGAATTAGGATTTCTAAAATATGAATACATACTAAAGAAAGGAGAAAAAAATTAAGTGGGAATTGATTCATATTCCTTTGGGTAATAACTCAATATTCAACCAAATGTACGATTCTTGTGGGGCCAACAGAAAATATTAGACTAATTCTAAAAAATATAAAACATAAAATACTTAATTTGGTGGAGAGACTATGAGTCCACGTGTCCCATAAACTACCTTATAAATCCGCTCCCGTGTGTAACTTATAGGTTCATCCAAACCCGATCACATGAACTTTTATGAGAGTCGTTTTAAAAGAGAATTTTATGCATGTTCCTGACCAGAACTTTCAAAAGAAAAATAGTTCATGTTTTTTCCGTCTTGGTTACTCAATCTAATAAAACTAACAATAACCACTTTAAAGATTTTCCTGAGTTAATATATACACCTAACTCAAGCAAATGCCAACAAACAGAAAGAACAGTGCTTGAAACAACTACCATCAAATATTTCATGAATAAATAAAAAACGTTTCTGCTTCATTTTATTCCGCCCCTCCCTCTTGTCTCTTATATTTCCTTTTGTTTGGTGATTTCTCAAAAGAAAATCACTTTGTTTAATACTTAAACTTACAAAGAAGCAAGATTATGTCAGTGGAGAAAAGATGAAGAATGGTACTCCTTTAGTTTCGTTTTATGCGAACCTGTATAATAAGCTGAGAGCTTAAGAAAAGAAAAACTTACAATATTTATGTGATTATAAAATAATATCATTCAGAAAAACTAAAGAATTTAAAATTAAATTATTTTTAAGTATATAAAGGTACTATTCTTTTCACAACATACTAAAAAGAAAATAGAATCTCGTAAATAATAGAAAATAGAACTGAGGGAGTAATAAAGGTTTTTAACTATGTTTCTTACCAATTTGTTGCTGAGAAATGAGGAGAGAATCGTGAATAACAATGACAGTCTTTGTTGTGACAATTACTGAAACCTCTTTAACCCCTTCAAGATTCTTGAGAATTTTTTCAACAAGAACAACTTCTGAAGTACAGCAAATTCCCAAAACATCAAAATAGCTCTTGCTCAGCTTCTTTGTGTCATTCATTTTCTCACTTTCCACCATTCTCTTCTTTCTATTTTTCCTCTACTCTAAGGAAGAGGAGAAGATAATAAATGAAAAAGGGACTTTTGGTTCTGAGATATATTGGATATACTTTTGTTTTGGAAAGAGGTGATTAGTTTCTCTTATAAAAACATGCAGAGAATGAGTAGGTTTCAAAGCTTTGAGGGGTTTAAATAAGAGTAGCACCCCCCCCCCAACCTACCCCCACCCCAAAGGGAGAAGAAACTTTACCTTTTCTTCCTTTTCGTTTTCTCCAATTATTTTGCGCTTTGTCTTTTTTTCTTCCTTTTTCACATTATCATTAATTTAAGATACTTATTTTACATAAATTTACCGTTTAATTTTTTTTTGTCTTTAAGTTATATATATCATCAGTGTAATAGTTTTCACACTATCATGTTATCTTTGTCCGTTATAACAAGTAACATATCTTATTTTCAAGATTATGAATCCTACATTTTAAGAAGAGTAACTTGACAATATAAAAGTGTATAACTTAAAGTCATTTTTCACACTATTTATACATATTTATACGTTGTGATAGACTATTTATCTTATTTTTAAGTTACTAATCCCTCCAGTTAGGGAATAAATCGTTAGTAGTTTTGATTCTTTTCCTTCCCAAAAGCTATTAGGGGTGGTGCCAAGATGGTGGTACAAACAGTTCGGAATCGCTAAGAGGGAAAACAGCATTTTGGATTACACACATGTAAAGCACCTAAAAAGAGAATTAGTTTAGATACTTTATAGTAATTTATTGGTTACTTACCAAACTTAATCTCTTAGGAATATTACTAATTTTCCGGTACTAGCAAGTAAAATGAAAAAAGAAAAGCAAAGGTTTGATAGGAAAATAATTGATACCAATATAATAAGGTCCTAATTAATGCTAGAACTATTCTTAATTTTACATTTTTATTTATAACATAAGTAATATTTCTCGAAACAAGTAGATACTATTCCAAGTGGGGGTATTGTCATTGTTTTGGGTAGGAAATGCACAAAATATGGAATAACTATGTACGATATAGTATTTAGCAAATCCAAATTTAAGCTCACTTCAAGGAATATTTTTTCAGACTTTCTTGGCAAACTTTATTATGTAAGAAAATGTGGCACGAGCTTTAGAGAATTCAGTAATTTTATAATCAACTTCCTTTATTCCAAGGTCTAACTATTGAAAATCGCATTTGGAATAATATACGCGTAAAAGTGTTTCACTTAAAAAATAAATTTTAAACCAATCCGTTCTTTAAGGTGAAAAACAAATCGTATTTCTTTTTAAATCTTTTTTTTTAACCTAAGTTATCAAATTTAGTAGTGAGAGAAAGGAAAAGATTGGTTTGTGAGTGGCAACGTGAATTGGCAAAGGTTTCACGTTTATATTCCTTATGAGTATTGTTGTTGGAAGGATATTTGATAACTGATAGCATATTACCTAACTTGTAACGTGAAAAATGATCTACCAGAAAATTCTTTATTTTACTTTTTCAACCTCATGATATTTTTGGATAAGGAGAACAAAGTATTAAATGCTGCTATGGATTCCTTTTCTTTTCATATTTTCACCTCAAGACCTTTCATGAAAGTGCAAACCACTCCAACTATTCAGCTTTTATACATTATTTTTCTTTGTTTAAAGATAGAACACATATACAGTTACTTAGAGCTCGTTTGGATTAGCCGAAAACTAATAATTTTTAAGCACAAGTGTAAAGCAATTTTTAAGTGTTGGAGCTTGTTTTATAAATAAGCAATTACCTGTTTGGATAAAAGTGTTGAAACTTAAAAAAAGTTGTTGAAGTATTTGGTAAACAAGTGTGGTAAGCACTTTTTCTATTAAAAAGATGGAAATATCCTTAAAGTTGTTAACATTATAAAGGAACTGATTACTACAATTTATTTGATCATGAATTAATCCAAATCGAAATAATTTATATTTTAATTTTAATTTAATTGATTACTTTAGATAATTTTTACAAAATAATTCTTGAACGTCCTTTTTCACGTTGGCCAACCTCAAAACCTACGTAACTCAAATTCTTTAGAGAATCTAGTAGTAGCTAGTGGTAACGTTGTTGTCAAGTTCAAAGGGCTTGCTATTATGTTCCAAAAGGTTATGAACACTTACCAAAATATCATAATATCAAAAGGTTAAATATATAACGGAGGAGATAAAATATTGTTGTTTCTCAAAAATAATACTACTCCATACATAAAAGACCAGGCTATATGAGTGCCTTTATCAAAGGTTAAAGTGATTAGAGAGATTGTAGGGATGAATTGCCCTTTTACATCATCATGCACCTTACCAAAAACTTACAATGTGGATTGATTTCTGCTGAAATGCTTGAGAAAAAATGCAGAAAAATGAAGATGAAGCAGAGAGGAAGAGGAAGGAAGATGACTGCTATCTTCAGAAGTACAAAAAAGAGAAGAAATACGAGGTTTTAGGGTTTTATTTGACTGAGGGTAATTTTGGTATTACGAAAACTTATAATAGACAAGAAAATAATTTTATTGGTCAGACTAAAATGGCTTTTAAGCCAAAATCGGAAAAGTTGGGGTCAGCCAACTTGTTGCTTTTGGCTTTTTTAAAGTACTTTTTAGCTTTTTTTAAGCAGTTTTTATGTTTTTTGACAAACACTCCAGAAAATTGGAAAGTGCTTAAAAGCTAACTTAACCAGCTTTTAAGCCCATCCAAACACCCTCTTAAACTTGTTCAATATTATTACTTCGCAACCTCAAGAGAGACTTGTACCTGTTAAATACTTAAACTTCAGTTAATATGTGTCTATTAAACACAAAAAAATTGACATGGCAGAAATGATGCATTTCACTTCTCTTAAGCGCGTGACAAGCTCAAATTTCTATTTTTCTTTTTTCTTTTTAATTTTTTGAAATCATTCTATAGAATCACCAATTACACCATCCCACCATCACTAGTCTGCCATTGTCGTTCCCAGAAAAATCCTGCCTCCATTTTTGTTTAATCTTATTCCATCTTCCACTTGATACTGCTCTAAAATTGAATGTCTAGTAATTACGAATTAATTTTTAGGAAGAAAAAGATAAAAATGAAACAAAAACAGACCGTGGTGAGTAAATACGTTGAGTACGTTTTCCTCGTTTTGTTGTTAATTATATTATGGGTTTAAGTTGAACTTCATGTTGCGCTGGTTAGATAGTGGCTGAATCCACTTGAGCACCGGTCACGTGCCACGTGCGAGGGCAGGTATTTTAGTAAGAGTGTTTATGTATTAAAAATAATTTTTAGTCTATATATATATTATAATAAATCAACAAAAGATATTCAACTGATCACCTTTCGTTGAAAGTGATTACGCACTGATCACAATCACCTAGTTTGGATCGTGATAATAGAATATAACTTATTAATTTTACCAGTGAATTACCACTCGATTCTCCACTTAAGATGTTTGATTCTACATGAAATAAGTTCTTTTATTCTTTTTCAAGACCAAAGGAAATTAAATATAGTTTAATATTCTAACTTAATTTAAAAGCATTATGCATCCTGAACATGTTACTCCCAACTGACCACCCTTCCTTCGTTGGAAGTGATTAAGATATTTGATTCTGAGAAATTAACTATGTACTACTATGTAATATGTTGCTTCATTCCAAAGACAACAGAGAGGTTGAGAGCATACTAATGCAAGCATGTGTTTTGTAATTCGATAATTTTTTTTCTTTCTTGTGGAGCAGGTCGAACGCCTCGGCAGTATAATAGATGCATTTATAGTTCGTGCCGCTCGATACTCGGCAATGTACATGCTATTCTGGATCGGGCCATATGACCTTGGCATAATCGTGCGTTATATCGCTAGCAATCCGAATATTCACGAGATTTTCCTCCTACTGATGCCTGGGATTTATTATGGTGTTCCTTATTTGTTGGTTACTGGTACTTAATATATCTGAGTTGTTGAGATAGAGCACGAGATAGAGAAATTTATATCTTTAAAAGAAATTTTTGGAAGATTATGTAACTTACAATTTTACCCCATTATTGTTTTCATCATATTGCCTTATTGGACCTTTAGTAAGTGTCGATGTCGACCCCTCGTCACTACTTCTCCGGGGTTAGGCTAGATACTTACTGAGTACGCGTTGATTTACGTACTTATGCTGCACTTCTGCACTAAATGTGCAGGATCTGACAGGTTTATTTGGTAGTCATCCTGGAGCGTAGGCGTAGCCGCTGAGGAGACTTTATAGTGAGCTACATTCAAGGCTACATATCATAGCCCACAGAGTCTCCATCGTACTATTTACCTTATCGTGTCTTATTTACATTCCAGACAGATGTTGTATATTATTGTACTCCTTAGTAAATGCTCATGTACTTGTGACATCGAATTTGGAATACTCTAGTGGTTGTTTATGGTTCGGCTTGATAGTGTCATCTTTTATTTTATATCTTAATAACATCTTAAGTATTCAAAATTTCTAAACGCATTTACATCTCCACCTAACAAGATTAATGATTTAAAAAATAATAATGAGTAGTTAAGTTGTTAATTCATCGTTTGCTTGCCTAACACCGTCATCGGGCGCCATCACGACCTATAGTAGGTTTTGGGTCGTGATAGCTTGGTATTAGAGCTCTAGGTTCACTTGGATATCACTAGTCATGAGCGAGTCTAGTAGAGTCTTGCGGATCGGTATGGAGACGTTTGTACTAATCTTCGAGAGGCTACAAGGCTCCTAGGAGCACTTCCCTTCTTGATTGCTCATCGTGCGATTTGATTCCATTAAAGCTTATGCCTTCATTTCCTTCCTACTCAATCTTATACGACGTGGAGTGCTTGTTATCAATTGGGCATCAAGGAGTTATAGTGGTACTGCAGATGTGGTGCAGGATGTTTTCTCCCTGCGTATTCGAGCGAGTTATTATCGTCGCCTTGTGGAAGGGGTTCTGTCGTTTCAGCCCTATATCATTATTTTTTTTATGATGTTCGTGCGTTGTTATCATGTTGTGTTGTTGTGAATGGTGGATTGCTCATTTATGGGTCACGGTAGTGGATGACTCAAAAGAAGGATTTCTCATTTCATGGTTTAGGGGCTCGACATTTAATTCTAGTAGAGGAAAGGCAATTGGACTATAGATGTTCAGATCTTGGTTGACGGAGCAATGAGACTTGATATTTTCGAGCATGGTGGAATTTTTAATTGTGGTGTGGTGTCGTCATCCTGTTGGAACGCATTGACGCCTATGGGTGTTAGGGTCTCCTTTGATTTGCCTTTGGGGAAGGGTGTTGTATAGCGGTGCCTAAGCATCGGTTATCATATATGGTGGTGTATATGGCCTCAGAGTCAAATCGGTGCTTCTAATGTTGGTGGCTTGAAGGAAATGATCTTCGATAAGGCTTAGAGTTGGTGGAAATTTATCCGTTCGGGTGCTACAAAGATGGATATTATTAGAGGTAGTATTTTAGCAGCAAAAGGAGAGGAAGGACATGGTGGGAAGTGTCTCGGTGATTGAATCGCTGGCAGGTCAAGTATGAGCAGCAGAGGTCGAGGCGTTGCTTAAGGAGATGGTTTGACTAAGTGGGAGTGGCAAAGTAGCGTATGGATTCTGTGGTAGGATAGCTACATGGGGTTCATGGTGGACAATGACCAAGTCTATAAATTTCATTTGGGAAGGTGGCTACTGCACTGAGGAAGATTGAATATGGCAGAGAGGAGCTTGCTTGAAATGAAGAGGGGTGTGAAGGCTTGATTATTGTTTTTGGATGCAACGCGACTTCGAGTTTGAATGTATTGTCGGACTTTCAGTTGATGTCAAAGGGGAATGAATAGACTTTTACAGATGGTAGATGAGCATGGGCTCATGAGGGTTTGCTGATTTCGTGGTAGTTGTAACCAGGGCAATGTCGTTTGGAGATGTCGAAATGGAATTCCACAGGTGGGCTATCTCCTGTGAGCAGGTTAGCTGTTGTGTGAGTCTTGATGAAGTTTCTACAAAGAGTCCTATTTTCTACACAGCGGGAGGCAAGCACTGGGATGTGAGCTTGTATCGCTTGAAGAAGATGGTGCGACTGTCAAGAGATTAAATGTGCAATCGGTGCTGATTGGGAATGTTTTATGAAAAGTTTAACAAGGGATTTCAAGAAATTTGGCGAGTTAACGGTATGAGATCATGGTAATTGAGAAGGAGGAATCTTTTTGGATTCTACATTTATGTGATGGTAGCTTAAAGCTAAGTAGGGGAGTCCACCGTCTACGATTGGATTGCGTGGTTGTCTGTTTGTGCGGTTTCTGGTCATTGGTGCATTGGTGGATTAATTATGACTAATAAAGGAAAATATCAGGGGTAATTCGAGCAAAGAACTTGATGAATGTGTGCTATATTTCTTCTATTCGATTCATGTGCAAGTATTGGGAAGACCTAGAGTTTATGCTTCTTGTGGATGTTATGTACAAGGAAACAAATTCATCTGATTGCTTCTTTGGGAGTGTTCATGTGCTAATAGAGCGTTGGAGTTTGATTATATTCGGGACCAGGTCAGAGCGGGTGACTCTCAATAGTGGTTCTAGTGGGTTCAGGGATGTAAGCACGGTGTCCAAGGATTTTGGGTCCGTCGTGTGGCTGAAGATTGGGATTTTGCAGCAGAGTGTGAAGAATACTTGGGGAATTTTCTATGTTATCATCGGGGCTGCGGGGTAGTATTGGAGGAATGGGAGAAATAGCTTCGGATTCGCGGAAAGTCTTGCAGAATGGGTGTACTAGTTAGAGATGCTATTGTGCGCTTGAGGAGGTTATAAAATTGTTCATGGGTATTGAGACAATGCGGTCTCGTAATTGGGGTCCCTCGGGATGAGTGCTGATTGAGTTCGTTATGTTTTTGAATGGAGCTATTATTATCTCTAAGGCAAGTCAAGAGTAAATTGGAAGAAGTTTTGTCGGTTAGTAATGGTTTGAATTAGCATGATTGTGGCAATGATCAGTTCCTTCGGCATGTTAAGCTTACAGGTGGTTTGAGGTTGTACGTGCGAGCTTGACAGCCACCATAATTTGATTGATTTGGGAGGTATTTGATTCAAATGGCCTTGTTATGTGTAAATGGATCCCGGAAGAGTTATGGCGTAGACCACAACTCGAGGTTTGTATTTCCTGCGGTTATGGGAATTCAGTTGCGTGTTGCAATGGTTCTTCTAAAATGAGTTAAGTGAAAGGCTTCTATCCAATGAAGTGTTTATTCTACTAGTAGTTCAGGGGTTAAGATGAATTCTTGTACTCTCGCATTGCGGCATGATAGATGCAGTGAGCAGCATGAGAATTGGAAGTTAAGGATCAAGGTTGCGGCTCGGTGTTGATAAGAATGTCACGAGCTCAGATGATCAGGGAGGAATTCAGATGTTTAGAGTAAGCTGGCATTTTCTTTAATGTCACTTGAGAACGGTGTCTTGTATAAGAGGCTTTGTGTATTGATTTGCTTTTTGGAATTAGTACGGTTGGCTATATGGATGTGTAGACTTTGCTACCTAGTGCGGAAGGTCGTGGGAGAGTATCCCACAGGGAGATTTGTATAAGTATGACATGTTAGTCACTTGATTGTTAAGGATTGAAACCAAGTATGGAGATTCTGGTACATCGCTAATGTGAGCGTTTATGCCTGAAAGGCGCTCTAGTCATTTGGTTGTGGACTATGGGAGTTTGGTCCGGAATGGATGGCTGCTTGTGTGTGTCATGAATAGGCCATTGTGGATCCTTGTAAAGTTATTGGCCCAATATGGTATGATCAGAATCGGCTTGAGGTCCGTTGGTGGGTCTAATGTGAATGTGTGTCCTACGTCAGGTCGGATATGTTCATTCGACATAGAATTGCTTATGGAGGAGTCTTCAGGCATTGGATGTTATTCCTGTCGTCAGCTAATCCATGTAATACTCTATTGTGCCAGGTGGGTTGTGAGATAGCTTGATTATTCGCACATGTGTTGTGATCCCGTGTAGCTATGGTGTTATATGAGTAAGCGGCTCTCGAGATGCAGGTCATTTATTGCACCTAAGTCGTGCTTGGGTTTTTGTAGCGTGTGGCACCATTCGTCTCCCCAGGGTTGTATTATGCACTTGGCGTGCTTGTGGTCGATATTTTGACATTTCATAAGTATAAGCATTACGGCTTGATAAGTTCCTTATTGATTGTTGTGTGGATTAGGTGGCACGCCTCCATGGGTATATTGTTTGGATCGGGTGGCACGCCGTCTTGGGTATGTTGTGTGGATCGGGTTGCATGCTGCAATGATGTCATATTCGGATCGGGTTGCACACCGCAACAATGTCCTGTTTGGATCGGGTTGCACGCCGCAACAGTGTCATTGTTGGATCGAATTGTACGCTGCAATAGGAGCTAAATACGGTTCCTTATACTTATTTTATGTGACCTATTTCTCATCTCTAAGATAGAGCCAAAACATTCGGTTTGGCCGTTTTATTCGTTACGCAGGCTGGGTATTTCTTGCCAAAGTTTGTTCTTCCTTATGGGTCATATTCGAGTTGTAGCTTGTTGGCACATTGATGGCATCATATGAGATTTTAGACGGTGTTTGAGATGTCTTATTGCCTGATCGGCTTGTATTGGGTGAGAAGATGTTATTGGACCTGAGATCGGTTCGATCGAATTTAAGTAGGGTATATTAAAGAGAAAATATTGTTATTCAGTTCCGAATGAGGTAATGGTTCTTGTCAGGTGAGGAGACCCTATGATTTATTGTTTTGCAGGTGGTTATGAGTTTCTAGACATCTCTTTAATCATGGCAGTATTGCGAGAGTTGGAACAGGGCTAACATGTGTTATGAGGCATATTGCGGGCATCGGATTCGTGAAACTACAGCTATTGTGGTCGAAGGATGTTATTACGGGCATGTGAATCATGCGGTGCATGGTGTGATTTCAGCAAAGGTGCATGATCATGCTTTTGGTACAGTGTAGTGTGATTGGTGCGGTGTTCATATGTTAGAATCGGGTCTCGTGGAGAATTTCGGTTGTTGGAACCTGGTTCTAAGGCTTGTTGGCCAAGAAAAACAGAAGGAACTTCAGTCTGGCTCGAGCTAATGTGCTCACATGAGTTGTGGTGGCACGGGTAGGTGCACGAGGTGTTAAATAGTGATTTTGGACGACTCTAGAACAGTGCTTGACACGATCGAGGACGAACGTATGTTTAAGTGGGGGAAAATGTAATGACCCGACCAATCGTTTTGAGCTCTAGTGCGTGGTTTGGCGGTTTGAGGCCTCGAGTAGCTTCACTTCATATTTTATGACTTGTATGTGTGGTCGAAATTGAATTGAATTTCGGGAAGTTTGGAGTGGTTACGGAAGGAAAATTCTCAATTCGGAAGCTTTAAGTTGGAAGAGTTGACTAAGATTCGAATTTTGAGTGAACGACCTGGGAATCAGGATTTGAAGGTTCCAATAGGTTCGTATGATGATTTCGGACTTGGGCGTATGTTCGGGTTGTGTATTGGGTAGTCCAGGGAATTTCTGTATCTATTATGGAAGGTTGGCATTTTGGAAATTTAAGAATTTCTTAAGTTTGATTTGAAATGAATTTTGGTGTTATCGATATCCATTTGAAGTTCCGAGCCTTGGAATAGGTTTGTATCGTGATTTGTGACTTGCATGCAAAATCTGGCGTCATTCCAGGATGTTTTAGCATAATTTGGATGTGTTCGACGAAGTTTGAATTTTTGAAAATTTAAAGAAATATTTCAATCGTCGATTCGTAGTTTTGATGTTGTTTGGTGTGATTTGAGGCCTTGAACAGGTTCGTGTCATGTTTTAGGATTGGTTGGTGTGATTGGATGGGATCCTCGGGGCCTCCGGTGTGTTTTGGGATGGTTTCGGACCAATTTTGGGTGATATGCAGCTGCTGGTTTCTAGTGCGTTTGGTATGCATTGCAATCGCAAAAGGTTAAGTGGGCTGATGCCATTTTTGTTCAGTGCGATCGCGTAGAGGGAGCCGCGATCGCGGAGATGGAGCAGGTTGTTCTTCGCGTTTGCATGGGCAGAGCCGCGAATGCGATGGGTTGTAGAGGTAGGCTTGTCTGGGAGAGTTGAGCTATGCGATTGCATAAGGACTCAGACGATCGCAGAAGAGAAATATGCGGAGGCTAAGTTTGGCCTTAGCGTTCGGGTTAGTGGGCTCGCGTTTGCGGAGGCCTAGGCAGGCCGTGCTTCGCGAAGGGTAAGTTCATATGTGAGTCTTGTTGGCCTTCGCGAGCGTGGACTTTTCTGCGATCGCGAAGAAGGAAGTGTTGGAAAGTGTCATTTTAAAAATGGGGGTTTGGCTCATTTTCACTTTATTTCTTCATGGGAGCCGACTTTGGGAGCGATTTTGGAGCACCATTTTAATTATCAACCAAGAGGTAAGTTATTTCTTCTCATTGTGAGTTAAATACATGAATTATACATGAAAATTAGTAGAAATTGTTAGATTTTGAAGAAAACCTAGAAATTGGTATTTTTGGAGTTTTACCACGAAATTGGACATGGAATTTAGAATAAATTATATATTTGAGTTTGTGGCATTATGGGTAAAGTTTATCTTCTAGAATTCACGAGAATTCTGACCTCGACATAATCGTATGTTATATTGCTACCAGTCTGAATATTCACGAGATTTACCTCCCACTGATGCCTGGGATTTATTATGGTGTTCCTTATCTGTTGGTTACTGGAACTTAATATATTTGAGTTGTTGAGATAGAGCACGAGACAGAGAATTTATATCTTTAAAAGAAAATTTTGGAAGATAATATAACATACAGTTTTACCCCATTATTGTTATTGTGCTTCATATCTGCTTAATGATTTATAATATTGCTTTATTAGACCTCCAGTAAGTGTCGATGTCGACTCCTCGTCACTACTTCTCCGGGGTTAGGCTAGATACTTACTAGCTACGCATTGATTTACGTACTCATGCTGCACTTCTGTACTAAATGTGCAGGATCTGACAGGTTCATTTGGTGGTCATTCTGGTGTGTAGGTGCAGCTGCTGAGGAGACTATATAATGAGCTGCATTCCAGGCTATGTATCACAGTCCGCAGAGTTTTCATCGTACTATTTACCTTAGTCTGTCTTATTTACATTCCAGACAGATGTTGTATATTATTGTACTCCTTAGTAAAAGCTCATGCACATGTGACACCGGATTTTGGGATACTCTAGTGGTTGTTTATGGTTCGGCTTGATAATGTCATCTTTTATTTTATATCTTACTAACATCTTAAGATTCATGATTTCAAAAATAATAAAATGAGTAATTAAGTTTAGTTCACCGTTGGCTTGCCTAACGGCGACGTTAGGCGCCATCACAACCTATAGTGAGTTTTGGGTTGTGACATTAGTCATCAATCTCTGCAATCTCTCGGGCTCACAATGTCATGAAAATCAACCCAAAGTGATGATGTGATGTATCAATAAATTGTAACAGAGACTGAGATATGATATGCAAATGAATGCATATGACTGTGTATGTAATTGCAACGTATACAAATAACTCAACAGCAGAAATGACCTCAGTGGGTCCCAACAGGATAAGCATATAGCCTAGACATGGTTTCTAACATGGATCGCAACTCAATTACCCTAGCACGTAGAGATTTCATAGATACAAATATGATTAGGTAACTACACAGTACCACAGAAATATCCGAGTCATAATTCACACGGTGCACGCCCACAAGCCCGTCACCTAGCATGTGCGTCACCTCAATACCAAATACATATCACGTATATTCAGGGGTTCATACCCTCAGCATCAAGTTTAGAAGTGTTACGTACCTCGAACAAGCCAAATCCAAGCCAAACGATACTCCAAAAATGCCACCCCGCGCATACCGACCTCCAAACGGCTCAAAACTAACCATAAGCAACTCAAATACATCAAATAATGCCTAAGGAAACATTTCCAAATGATAAAGGTCGAATCTTAAATCAAATGCCTAAAGTCAACAAATAATTCAAACCAGGGCCCGCCCCTCGGAACCCGAAAAAACTCATAAAATCAGGCAACCCATTCGATTACGAGTCCAACCATACTAGTTTCACTCAAATCCGACTCCAAATCGATGTTGTGAAACTTAGACAAAATCCCCAATTTTTCTCTTTAAAATTCACAATCCAATTACCAAAAATGAAGATAGATTCACGAAATATAATCAAAACCGAGTAGAGAACACTTACCGTGACCCATATGTGAAAATCGCTTCAAAAATCGTCTCAATCCGGGTTTATCGCTCCAAATATGAATAAAATGACCAAACTCTCGATTTAAAACTTCTGCCTAGCCATTTTCTAGGAGGTTTAGTCACTATTTCTAAATATATCCTACCCGTCCCTTAGCCTACATTACAACCTTAAAAGTCCTAATTGATCCTAGATTTGGCTAGCTTAAATTAGTAGAGATCTACACTACGGGCAAGCTTATGGTACGACCACGGGAAGCATATGAATTCTTTGTGAGAGTGAGCGAATTTTGTTCAATTGTGCGATGTCGTTAATCTATATTCAAAAGCATATTTGAATGTGTCGACTATCTATATTCATTCTTTTGTTTGTGGTAAGGGCACATGATCTCATGAATGATTGGTAATGTTGTAAACTTTCTTGTTGGGTAAGTGCATTAATTGAGGGGGCTTAGTGGTTGCAAGTCGACTTTTGAGGTTGGTCGGTGATGAATAGGTTGTTGAAATATATTGAATTATTATACTTGGGTACGCTTAACGGGAAGAATGTGAATTTTTGTGTGTTCATGCTTGCATGCCGGTATTGATCGTGGTCAAGGGTGTAGTATGTGGTTAAAAGTTAGAGTGGTCTCTTATGATATGAAGTTTGTACGTAGTTGGGAGGTTGTTAGATAATCCCATTGTTCGAGGACGAGCAAGAGTCTAAGTGGCGGGTGTTGATATTTAGCGTAAAGTATATATATTTCTATGTATATCGTTTCATATTTGACTCTTGTTTCGTGAAAGTGGGATGTTAAATGCTACGATTCATATTAATTTGAAGTGTTTTTATGTGTAGGAATGAGTCGGGAGCAATTGGGGGCAAAACGTGCAAGATTTGAGCCAAAAATGAACAAAATCGGACGAAGTGCATATTTGGGCGCCACAGGCAGCGCTTGGCGCCACCTGTGGCGCTGGAGATAGAAAGGTTACTGGAAGCAGCGCCCTGGTGGGCGCCTGGCGCTATCCAGGGCGCCGATGACAGGATTTTCTCCAATTTCGCCCGGGACAAGGTTATTTTCGGCCCTAGACCTACCCAACACGTATAAAAGGAAGACTAAACCTAATTTTGAAGATGAGATGCCACTTTGGAGCAAAAACACACAAGGGATTGTGAGGAAGCGAAGAATTCTCAGTTTTCTTCAATCTTTTTCTAGTATTTTACAATTGATTCAAAATTTATTTAAATTTGTGATTATATTATGAGTGGCTAAACACCCAGTGTTCTGGGGTTGTGATTAGCCATGAATATTGTTGTTTAACATTAACTTTACCTTGATTATAATTCACCAACATATGGTTGTTTCTTCAATTCTGTGTTTAATTGCTTAATTGTCTGGCCAGCAGTTAGGTTCTATCTACTATCTATGCTATGCTTGGGAAAGCCGTATTTAGATTAGAGAAGAGCTGAAGAGAGCATGATCTTAACTCTTAGGGGGAGCAGATTTGTGGTTAGGATAGGAATATACCTAATCATCGTGCCTAATTAAATATCGTGATCTTAATACGTTCTTAATAGATTGATTTCATAGGAATATAGGCATTAATCTATTGAGAATAGGCGAGTAGTACTTTGCGAGAAGGCTATGAGAACAGTTATCGATTAATTAGCAACCATGAGTGAATTATATGAAAGGGAGAGTTAATTCGAACACAATACGATTGGTAAATCGATCACAACCCTGGAATACTTGTCTCTATTGAATAAACAACAATTAACTAGTTGCTTGATAATTTAGTTATTACTTAGAATTATAGTTTAGCCTAATTGAACTCTTGAATATGACTTTAGCTTGACTGAATAACGATATTGGTATGTTAGTGAGTAGTTGATATAAGTCCCTGTGGGTACGATATCTGGACTCAAAATCCTATATTACTTGTCGGCCACGTATACTTGCGTGTGCGTTAGGGAGCAACAAGTTTTGCACACAGCAATGGCTCGTAGAAATCACAGGTCATTGTACCGCCTACAGTACCGGAGACGGAAGGAGGAAGTAGATTGGTAACACCAGAATTTGAAGTACCTCAAGAATTAGGTCAAATCCAATTGGTCCATTAGATGAAAAGAATGGGGAGTGCCCCCTACGGTGATGCAAGCTTCAAAATGTACTGAAATGGAAGTTCCCAAACTAGCAGAAGTAGATGCAAACACAGCGGCAAGGAAATTGACTTCCTCGATGAAGAAAGTAAACCATAGCCAGTCAGTACCAACGATTGCTGACTAGTACAAGGGAATCGATCTCAACAACAAGGGGTTAAATTAGAGTATTACCCACCGATAATGAAGGAAGGGGTAAAGGTTGTTCGATTGTATCAAATTAAAGTGGATGAACAAACTCAGAAATGGAAGGCAACTCTAATTGGGTATGTTCTAGTCGGTTCATCCTCATTCAAAGAAATGCTTAAGTTTGTGCATGAGGGCTATTTCATTTTTCGAGTTAACTCGGAGGAATATAGGAACATAATTATCCAGCAAGGGCCCTATATGTTTCAGAATAGACCTATGATATTAAAACAGAGGGAGTCTGACTTTCATATAAGGAAATGACTAGAACTGTTCCAATTTGGGTAATCTTCCCAGGGTTACGAATTCAGTACTGGACAAAGGATATTTTGGTTGAATTTCTAGCTACCTAGGGATCCTGTATATTCAGATAAGCTAACAGCTCAGGGTGATAGAATTTCCTATGCACGGATGCTCGTAAAAATGGACATCTCACAGGAGTTACCTGATAAGATGCTTATTGAAGAGGAATGCCTACAGACAGGGCAACATACAGAGGAATGCACAAAGCTACAGGTAGCCCAGAGGCAGCCCAAATTTGCTACTCAAGAAAACCAGATGCAACCAAGCAACAACAAATGAAAGCAATGAGACAACATAAAAGGAAACAACCAACAACCCAGTGAAGAGTGAAGGTTGCGCCTGAGAAATCACAGAAACAATAAGATGTTACACCTGAACAGTCTTCTAAGATTCAGGAGGTAAGTAGCAGCATTACCTCCACAACAAAGTAATAGAGGAAAGCAGTTGATGAAGCCACGAGGACATGTACAATAGAAGGGTGCCTTATTAAATCCAAACTTAGAAAATCTGCTAAGAAGGAATAGATACAGTCCTTGAGAATTCAAGATGATAGCAGCACTGACAAGGTGACTGAAAGGGGTTGGCCTCAATGAGGAAAATCCCCCACGATCATAATCTCATAGAACATAAGTGGGCTGAACAAGCCCTTCAAGCAGAAAGAACTCAAGGCATTTCTGCTGAAAAACAATATCACTTTACCGGAATGCCTAGAGACAAAGTTAAATTTTAGGAGTATTACAAATCTTTGAGCTAAATTTAGTAAAGATTGAAAGGTGTACTCTGATAAAGCTATAAATGAGAGCGGAAAGATCTGGCTATTTTGGAAGGAGCAAATGGTACAGGTTCATATAGTGATGGCTATTGATCAACTGGTCCACTGCAAGGTGAAAGACAAAGGCTCACAATTTACATGCGCCATAACATTTGTGTATGGAAAGAATATTATAGCTGAAAGAAGGAACCTATGGGAATAAATAAGAAAAATACACAGTAATATGCAAGAGTCATGGCTGGTTATAGGTGACTTCAACAATGTATTATCTGTTGATAATAGAATCAATGGGCAACCTATGCAGCAAGCTGTAATAGTAGAATTTCAAAGATGTATACCTGATATTGGTTTGGGACAACTCAACTGAAAAGTTTGTCAATAGTCCTGGTGTAATAAGAGCGAAGCAGAGCATAAAATTTATAGCAACATAGACTAGGCTTTTGGTAATGCCTCTTGGCTTACACGATATAGCAGCCTTGAAGCTATATTTGAAAAGCCTGGAGTCTCTGACCACTCTCCCATTATCTTAACACAGAAGTAGTCAAGTCCTATCTGCCAAATCAATTTATATTCTACAATGTGCTACTGAATAATAAGGAATTTGAAAAAGCTGTGCATGATGTGTGTTGTCAACAAATACAGAGGCATACTATGTAATCTATATGGGTGAAGTTACAAATACAAAAAGACAAGGAAGGCCAGCTGAACAAAGAGGTATCTTCATTAGAGAAGGAAGCTTGAAAATTTAAGGGTACAACTGTAGACTGCTCAAGGAAAACTTGATGTGGATCCATTTAATAGTCAGCTGATCTCAAAATAAAAAGAGTTGTTGTTGCAGATAGAAAAATGGGAAGGAATTAATGAGCAAGTGTTGCGACAGAAATCTAGAGCAATGTGGATAAAATATGGAACCAAAATACTAAGTTCTTTCATGCGCATTTAAAGGCTAGGCAGGCTAAGAAAAGTATTGGTTCCATCTACAGTGATCAAGGGTCTAGAGTTACTGAGCCAAAACTGATAGAGCAAGAATTTCAAGGATTCTTCCAATCTTTATTGGGAACTTGTGCTGTTGAATTGCCATATATTGACATCGATATAGCAAAAAATGGACCTTGTCTCACCAAAGAACAGCAATGAGAACGTAGCAGACCAATAACAGGAAAGGACATAGATCAGGACCTCAAAGAATTGCCTAATGATAAAGCACTAGGTATATATGGCTTTCTTGTTGCATTCTTTAAAACATACTACAGTTTTATTGGAGGATAAGTCAAACAAGCTACACAGGAGTTCTTTGCAAATGCGAAAATGCTGAGGAGTATTAACTGTACCACAGTTACATTAGTTCCCAAAGTTAACAGTCCTACATCTGTTAAGGAGTTTAGACCCATAACATGTTGCTCTATAATTTATAAACTCATTGCAAAGAACATAACAACAAAATTAAAGATTGTGGTTGACTACATTATTGGACCTTCGGAATCAGCTTTTATAGAAGGAAGGAACACATTGGACAATGTTATTATTGGACATGAGTTGGTTAAAGGGTACACTCAGAAAGGGGTCTCGCCAAAGTGTTTGATCAAAGTTGACATATGAAAAGCATATGACTCTGTTGAGTGGCCTTTCCTAAAAATGATACTGCTAGAGTTTGGTATGCTTGTGAAGTTTGTATAGCTAGTGATGGAGTGTGTGACAACTGTTAGTTATTCTCTGCTGATAAATGGAGGATTGGCTACTAAATTTCGAGCAAATAAGGGCTTAGGCAAGGAGATCTAATGTCTCCCTACCTATTTGTATTGGTGATGGAATACCTGAATCGATCATTGAAGACACTAGAGTGCATTCCAGACTTCAATTACCATCCGAGGTGTTCCAGAAAGAATATATCCCATATATGTTTTGCTGATAACCCGATCATGTGTTGCAGAGCAGAAAAGCTATCTATAAGCTTACTTATGAGCAGATTTCAACATTTCTCAGAGGTGTCAGAGCTTAAAGCAAATATGGAGAAAAGTGCATTGTATATTGCTGAGGTTCCTAGGGTGTTTAAAGAATTGATCCTAATAGAAATGAAATTCTCACTAGGAGAGCTGTCATTCAAGTATCTTAGAGTCCCTTTGTCCTCTAAGAAGCTTTCTATCCAGCAGTGCATGTCATTGATTGAAAGGATTACTGTCTGACTCAATTGTTGTACTGCTAATCTTGGACAATTACAATTGATCAAGAGTGTGATATTTGAAATGCAGACCTAATGGGCGCATGTATTCTTATTGCCAAAAAAGATAACTAAAATGATTGTGACTGCTTGTAGAACTTTTCTTTGGACTAAAAGCAATGAACCTTCTAGGAGAGCACTTATTGCTTGGGATAAGATCTTCTTGATTTGTTTAATTGGAACAAAGCTGCTTTATATAAGCTTCTATGGGCAATCAATGCAAAAAAAAAAAAAAAGGACATCCTGTGGATCCAATGGGTACACAGTTTCTATAAAAGGGAAGGATGTAATGACTATGCACACTTCTAAGCAAGCCTGCTGGCTAGTTAAGAAAATCTTTGACATTAGGGATTGGCTTATCCAAAAGGACTCCTCTGCTGATCTTAATAAATACTATATGAATGGAAAGTTCAGCATTAAAAAGTTGTATGTTGCAACAATACCTCAGTATCCTAAGTGTCCTTGGAAAAGGGTTGCAATTGGTTCAAAAGCATTTCCAAGGCATTAATTCATTCTGTGGTTGACCATGCATAGAAAGCTAACTATAGCGGATCGACTAAGAAAGTGGGGACTATCAATATCAAGTGATTGTGCGCTTTGTGGAAAGAACACTGAGGAGACAATGGAGCACCTCTTTTTTGAATGTGATTACTCCAGGAATATTTGGGCAGCATTGCTAAAATGGCTGGGAGAAAGACATCAAGTTGGAAGCTGGAAGGATGAGATTGAATAGTTAACAAAGAGAAGTACCTGCAGAGTTCGAGCTCACATGCTAGGATTCCTATTTGCAGCTGTGATTTACCATGTCTGGGTAGAGAGGAACCAATGAAGATTTTAACGAAAGATGATATCAAGTCCTCAGAGGATGAAGAATATTGTATTGGATCTACACATACGAGGGAAAAATGAATCTAAATGGCACAAAGAGTTAGAAAGATTGAGCACCTACCTTACTTAGACGAGTATAGTTATATGTAGAGATAGCAAGTAGAGGAGAATTAATAGATAAAAAATGGTTGCTAATTCTGTTATTGAACTAGCTCGGGAGTCCAATTGAACTGGCGGGTAATACATATTATACTTGGTTAAATGAAAATTGTGACTGCTTAACAAAAAAAAAATTGCAAGACGCACTCCCACTTGTGAGAAGAAGCAGCGATGGGGGAGGGGGTCAACAAAGAGAGGAAAATAATAACGAGGAAAAGGAGGGGAAGGGGAAGGGGAAGAATCACTACTAGAAATACGGGAAAAAACGACCACAAAAAGCGACCAAAGTTGGTCGCTTATTGGCCAAAAGCGACCAAAAAGCGACCAAAAAGGCCTAGTCGATATTAAGCTGGTCCCTTAACCTTGGGGACCAAATTTGGTCACCAATTAGCGACCAACTTTGGTCTCTAAGGTAAAAGGATCAAATATTCCGATAAAGAAAATAGCGACCAACTTTGGTCGCTAAAATTTGCGACCAACTTTGGTTGCCAATGTTAGCGACCAACGTTGGTCTCCAAATGTAAATTACGTTTTTTTTATTTATTATAATTTGAAAAATGGCGACCAACGTTGGTCGATATATAATTAATTTTTTTGATTTATTTTTAAATTAAGCGACCAACATTGGTCGCTACCTGCAAGAACTAATTTTTTTTTATTATAAGCGACCAACGTTGGTCGCCATATTTGCAGAATTTGATTTTTTTAAAATAGATTTGCAACCAACGTTGGTCGCTTTTGGTAATTCTGGGTCAAATAGTGACCAACTTTGGTCGCTATCTCCCAGAAAATTGTTTTTTTTTAGAGAAAAGCGACCAAATGGAGACCAACGTTGATCGCTTTTCTTGGTTCATTTTTGGCAGAAACTGCCTGTTTTGGCAGCTACACCACCTGCCAACTTACCAAATTCCTAAACAGGCATTTCATGCCATAAACAACAACAACAACGACAACAACAACAACATACCAAATTCCTAAACAGGCATTTTATGCCATAAACAACAACAACAACGACAACAACATCAACAACAACAATAAAAAGCAACAATAAACAACAATAACAACAATAAACATTGATAAACAACAACAACAACAATAAACATTGATAAACAACAACAACAACAATAAAAGTAACAAATTATAAAGTTCAATATAACTTATACATTAAGCTAACCAAAATAAGTTAACTGTTATTACAATTCAAGGATTATTTTGTACATCATTAGTGTCATCGTCCGATGAAGTTTCATCACGAAGACGGTATGGAGAAAGGTGTCGTTGTCTAGGACCGGAGGAATGATAACGGGGAGGACGGGAGGAACTAGCACGGGGAAGGCGAGCCTCTGGCGATGACTCACGAGCCCGGAAAATCGGAAAAGCGCCAGAAGCCAAGAGAGATTTGAGCTGCTCTTGTATGCCAATGTACTGAGCATCTCTAATCCTTTCTCTTTCCTTGGAGGCTTCTAGCTCGGCTGTGAGCTTTGCCACAGTCTCCCACATAGAGGAGAGACTCTCCCCATCAAGTTGCTCCGCTTGCGTGGAAGTGTCTATTCCTTGCATTCCACACTTATAGCAGTGGAATTTCTTAGTGGGGAGCCCGTATACCTTCCCCCATTTTGGACCGCCAGCAGCCTGCGTCCATAGTCTTTCAGCATCCTCGTCTGACGGTTGGATTGGGTCGCCCGATGAAGATGGTGGCTGGCAGCGTATGAATTCCTCCACCTCAGCTGTGAAGCGACCCTATAAAAAAAAATTACATTGAATTAGTATTTCAAAAGTTATATAAAAGTAAATCAAAATACTTAATGAAAATTGAAAACTTACATGTACAGTCGAGGCTCGGCCCTCGACCTACCTTTCTTCATCCGAATTTTCCTTCTTCTTGACAATATGAGTCTCCTTGAATAACTCATCTTGCCTCATCGGACGCTCCAACTTCTTCTCCTAAAAACTCATAATTTTAGTTAAGAAACAGAGTAGATATACGTTGAAAATTAAAATTAAATTAAGCAATTACGTACCATTCTCCTCTTTATTATTCCAAGGCTGATCGTACCTCCAGTGTGCAGGGAGCCTCCCTTCTCAGAAGCACGAGCTTTCTTTCCTTTCTCGCTCTTCTTTAAGAACTCTGTGGTTAGCCATTGCCTTTGCAAATCCTCCCATAGATGCTCAAGCAACCAGGAGGGCTTCTTGTTCAACTTTCTAGCTTTGGAAAAGCAATGTGACAACCGCTTGCGAGCCTTGAGATGGAAATTAGCAGCTACATCTGCGCTATAGCGGTGTTCCCATACACACTTGCTCTGTAATTCAAAAGTTAAGTATTTAGATGGAAATATCATAAATATAAATAATTGTACTGCTTAAAAGAACATTTATACCTTAAATTCATTGAAAATTTGCTCCTTAAGCGAGAATGGGAAATCACTCCAAGTCGCATAAGGGCCATCTAATAGCTTTTTGGTGGCTTGGGTGATTATCCTTGTAGTAATATTACTAGGGATGAACCTGCAATTTAATAAAAAAAACACATTAATATCTTAGTAAAACTGTACAAAATAACAAACGTAAAAATAACAAATAACTCTTACACGTCACCCTCAGGGACTATGATGATCCTTCCATATTGATCACGATGCACCTCCTCGTCATCATCACCATCACCGTCCGAATCATGTACATCAGAGGCATGTGTGGAAGGTGTAGGGGGGTCAGAGCTAGTGTCTCGCAAGCGAAGGCCTGTAATAGATGGAGTCCCAGATGAAGATGGCTGCGAGCCCTATGACTGCGACATAGCTGTATGGGCCGCAGGGGGACGTGACACTGATTGCTTTGACCCGAATGTGACCTGAGTGGCTGCGACACTGATACCTGTGATCCATGTGGATGTGACATGGATCAATGCGGTCCATGCGATACAGGTGGCTGAGATCCACGTGGATGTGCGGTAGCTAGACTGTATGTCGGACGTACAGCCCTATGGCCCTGTGACGAAAGACTTGGTGTCTGCACGAAGGTGTAGGGCTGGTGATGCTGCGGCAGGTCAAAATAGCCCTGGGGTGGAGGAAAAGACGTAGGCATAGGCAACTCTGAAATGGCAGGACAAGATGGAGTATAATCTTCTACCCTCCTCTTTGGTTTCCTAGCCTTTTCTCGACCCCGAGAACTACTAGAATCATTGTTACCTCGAACCTTGCCTGTAATCTGCATAATATAATACATATTTAGGTTGAAAAATATAAAGAAAGTAGCTATAAACGAGAGTTTTTAAAGAAAACAACTGTTTAAAGCTCATCGACGTATAGTTCCTCGTCCAAGAATTCTTTTTCCTTGGTAATTTGAGCTTCATCAGTTGATACTTATTCCTCGTTTTCTGTAATTCTTACTTCAGAAATATCAACTTCTTCCAATATATGTTCAGGATGTTCCAAATCATTTTCTAAAACTTCGTCCACTATTTGGTCAACAGTAGAGATATCGTTTTGATATGCAACATCTAACATATTCTCGACTTCCACCCTACCCACAGGCTTGGTTTTTATTACAATCCACCAATCAGATTTATTTCGCCGCAATGGATAAGGAGCACAATACACTTGCCTAACATTATGTGCAATTATGAAAGGATCATAGCGATCATACTCCCTCGTATGATTAACCTCAATTATGTTGTACTGATTGTGGACTCTTGTACCTCTTGTTGGGTGTGGGTCAAACCACTTGCATCTAAAGAATATCAATTTCTTATATGGCCAACCTGCTAGTTCTATTATTTCTTTGATCACACCATAATAATCAATATCTCCATCTTGGTTGTCATCACCACCTTGAACCCACACCCCACTGTTGTTTCTATTTTTATTTTTAGAGCAACACTCGGTATGGAACTTATATCCATTCATAACGTACTTAGACATTGTTCTGACCTCTACCCCAGGTCCCCAAGATATATCTTTCAAAAATTGATTTACACTATTATTTGGATCATTTACCTACATATTGTTAAAAAAATTATATTTTAGCATAACTTCCAAATATTGTTAACCTACATACTGTTAGAATATTTTAAGGAGAAACTTATAAATTGTTTGAACCACGTATCAAATCTTGTATATACAGCATCACGACCAAATTGACCTACGAAGTGACTGTGACACATCAAATATTTTTAGTAATTGCATTGAGATGTAATCACAGTAATTGTTATATTTTGATAACTACTAAATCAATACTTACTTGAGAAATGGTACAAATTCGGGACAATTTAGCAACACGTGAAGTGTAGCTAACTTGAACTCCATATCGCTCAAACTCCTCTTTCTAACATCTTTAGAACATCAGCCTGGTTGATTGAATATGGACATAGGCGGATATAATGGATTATTCCTAAGATCGACTGTGTGCCTGTTGGGCCTATTCCTAGAACATAGCACATTACTCTCAAAATAATAAGAGCAAAAATGAGCAGTCTCCTTTGCAAGATAAGCTTCGCATATAGATCCTTCAATCCTATTCCTCTGCTAAACAAATTGTTTGCATTTGTCAATTGTCCTACATAATTTCAGGTTAGCCAATAACATTAAAATAAAACAGAAAATTACATCAAACATATAATATTACCTCTTAAAGGGATACATCCATCTGTATTGAACAGGCCCTCCAAGTCGTGCCTCGTGTATAAGGTGGATTGGAAGGTGTTCCATCAAATCAAAAAACCCACATGGAAATATATTTTCCATCTTAGAAGAAGTGACACGAATGTTCTGATCCATCCGGAGTAGGTTTTCTTCCCTTAATGTGGAAGAACACAAGCCTTTGAAAAACAAACTGATCTCTGTGATGGGTTTCTAGATTCTTTCAGGCAAACCACAAAATGCAATAGGCACTAAGGTCTCCATGAAAACATGACAGTCATGACTTTTCAAATGGCTCAACTTCCCTACCTCCATGTCAACTTTTCTCCCAAAATTCGACGCATAACCCTCAGGCATCTTCAATTTCGTTACCCAATCACAAATTTGCCGTCTTTCCTCCAAAGTGAATGTGTAACTTGCTTTTGGTTTGAACACCTTACCATTATTTGCTGTCTGGAAGTATAATTCAGGCCGCCTGCAATATTCTTGTAAGTACATTCTAGCTTTTGCATTATCCTTTGTCTTACCTTTAACATCCATCACTGTGTTGAACAAGTTATCAAAATAGTTCTTCTCAATATGCATCACATCAAAGTTGTGACGGAGAAGATTATCCTTCCAATAAGGCAAATCCAAAAATATACTCCTTTTCACCCAATTGTGAGTAACACCGTATCCTGGGAATCTATAAGGTGGAGCTTCAGTAACTTTACTGAAGTTCTGGACCCTCTCCCAAATTTCCTCTCCTGAAAGTATCGGAGGTGGAAAATCACATTCCATTTTATTCTTTCTGAATGCATATTTCATCCTTCTAAACTCATGATCAGGAGGCAAGAACTGACGATGACAGTCAAACCATGATTGCTTTCAGCCATATTTCAAAGTGAACGCTTTACTATTTTCCATGCAGTAAGGACAAGCTAGCTTCCCAGCAGTCATCCACCCAGACAACATTCCATACGCAGGAAAATCGTTAATTGTCCACATTAAATTAGCACGCAAATTGAGATTCTGTTTGGTTGATAAGTCATATGTTTCAACACCATCGTACCACAATTGTTTTAGCTCATCAATTAAAGATTGCAAATATACATCTCAAGCGTTTTGGATTACGTGGACCAGGGATAATATAGTTCAAGAATATATATGGACTAATCATGCACAACTCTGGTGGTAGATTATAAGGTGTAAGAAAGACAGGCCAACATGAATAAGGTGTCACAGATACAGAAAAAGGCGTTAAGCCATCCGCACACAGACCTAATCGAATGTTCCTTGGTTCACTAGCAAAATCTGGATATGTCCTATCAAAGTGCTTTCAAGCTTCTCCATCTGAAGGATGACACATAACACTGGGTGGTCTTCTATTTTCAAAGTGCCATCTCATATGAGGAGCAGAACTCATCGACGCATATAACCTCTTTAACCTAGGTGTAAGAGGTAAATAATGTATCGACTTGATAGCGACCATCTTCCCGCTGGAAAGCCTCTTGAAACGAGGCTTTTGGCAAAATTGACAACTGTCCAAACCTGCATCATCTTTATAATATAACATGCAACCATCTTCACAACAATCAATTCTCATTGACGAAAGTCCTAATTTAGAAACTAATCTCTTTGCCTTATAGAAATCAACAGGTAATTCGACATCACGGTCAACTAATTCACGCATAAGGTCAATGAAAGAATCCATGGCTCCTTGAGAAATATTCCAATCAGATTTCATACTTAGTAATCTAACTGCAACAGACAACTCAGAGTGTGGACTTCCGTTACGTAGTGGACGACTAGCTTCCTCTAATTGTTCATAAAAACGTTCTGCCTCATCATTAGGAGTTTGTTCAATATTTTCATTGGAATCACCCCCGAAGTGCATCCCAAAAGCATCCGCAACCATATGATGAATTCCAGAATCATATTTGTATTCTCCACCGACCTACTACTTTCACCCACAACCATGTTATGAAATATCCCATGGCTACCATCGATCTCTCCATGATTAGTTCACACAAAGTAATTTTCTATAAACCCCCTTCTATAAAGATGAAGCTTAACTTCATCCGGTTTTCCAAACTTCATACAGTCGCACCTAACACAAGGGCACCTAATTACTCCTTCAATTAGGTATGGTAGAAGTGACATTGCATGTCTAATAAAGTCATCCACCCCTTCTACAAAATCCTCCCTCAATCCCCGTCAATTAGGATAATTCCTATTGTACATCCAAGTACGATGTTCCATCTATACAAATAAAACAAGAGGAAATTAATTTAGTTAATTCATATCCTAATCTTTT
>MCJB01048181.1:17167-67896 GCA_002018475.1 Nicotiana obtusifolia | reverse complement strand
AGTCCAATTCATATCCTAAAATTTCAATTTACAAACTTAAAAGTTCAATTTATAAACTAAAAGTTCAATTCATAAACTAAAAGTTCAATTCATATCCTAAAAGTTCAATTCATGCACTAAAATTTCAATTCATATCCAAAAGGTTCAATTCATAAACTAAAAGTCCAATTCGTATCCTAAAATTTCAATTTACAAACTAAAAGTTCAATTCATAAACTAAAAGACCTATGTGTATCCTAAAAGTTCAATTTATAAACTAAAAGTCCAATTCATATCCTAAAATTTTAATTTACAAACTAAAAGTTCAATTCATAAACTAAAATACCTATGTGTATCCTAAAAGTTCAATTTATAAATTAAAAGTCCAATTCATATCGTAAAAGTTCAATTCATAAACTAAAAGTTCAGTTCATATCCTAAAAGTTCAATTCATAAACTAAAAGTTCAATTCATATCCTAAAATCACAATTTGTAAACTACAAGTCCAATTCATAAACTAAAATTCCAATACATAAACTAAAAGTCCAATTCATATCCTAAAATTCCATTTCATATCCTAAAAGTTCAATTCATATCCTCAAATTTCAATTTGTAAACTAAAAGTCAAGTCCAATTCATAAACTAAAAGTCCAATTCATATCCTAAAGGTTCAATTCATATTCAATTCATAAAATTTCAAGGCAACACAAAGTATAATTCAAATCTAACTAAACTAAATTCAACACTAATTAAACTAATTAGTTAATAAAATTAATTAACAAAACTAATTTAAACAAGACCTAAACCCTAATCCTCAATAAAATACAATGTTCAAACAATTGAAACACTAATTGAAACAATAAACTACAATACATCAAATATTGTAACACACAAACTAGAAATAACAAAGATTTAAGATACCAAACTAACCTTGATTTTTTTTAGGTGGAGAAGGAGAGAGAGGGGTGGCAGTGAGCGGCTACGAGCGGCGGCAGCAAGCAGTGGCTTCCTCTAACTAGTGGCGCGGGGTGGGGGATAGAATTAGGGTTAGTGGGCAAGAATAAGAGAGTTGAAAATTTTTTGGGGAAATAAGATAAATGGGGGAAACCCCGCTTTTGTTTCTGGAAATTAGAAAAGGGACCAAAAAAAGCGACCAACGTTGGTCGCTTATCTAAAAATTTTAAATTGAAAATAGCGACCAACGTTGGTCGCTATTTTTGGTCGCTATAGCATAGTCTATTATATATATTACGTGTATTATCTATACTAAGTGTATAGTATAATGTATTATAATACACGTACATTATACTATATATATAGTATACTGTATTATATATACTAAGTGTATAGTATACATATGTATATATAGTACAGTCTATTACATATACTTAAGTGCATAGTATAGTGTGTGTGTGTGTGTGTGTATACACTATAGTGTATACACACACACACACACACACACACATATATATGGATACGCACGCACGCTTCGTAGTACTACTTAACTGCATATAAAGCATGTTAGAATATATTTTAGTCTATTCATCCCTTGTATTACAAAAGTGTTAGCAACTTACATTTATATTATTTAGATAGTAAATACAAAAGTGATATTAATTTTGACTAAATGTTGACTAAAAAGCGACCAACTTTGGTCGCCAAATATATAATTTACAATTAGCGACCAAAGTTGGTCGCAAAAATATAAATCAGATTTAATTATATTTCCCCAGATTAGCGACCAAAGTTGGTCTCTATCTGTTAGCGACCAACTTTGGTCGCTAATTTCAGATATTAATTAATTAAGCGACCAACGTTGGTCGCTAATCTGAGTATTTCTTTGACCAGGCAAGTCTGACCAGTCCGGTCAACAGGTATGACGAATCTAGCGACCAACCTTGGTCGCTAATGTATTTAAAATTATTATTTTATTATTTTCACCAGATAAGCGACCAACTTTGGTCGCTTTTTTGTACAAACTAACTTTGATCACTAAATTTTGGTCGCTTTTTATCGGATTTCTAATAGTGTTAATGAGGGAGGAGTTACTTTTTTTTTTCTACTGTTAATATTTTTTTATCTAAAAAGAATAAGAAAAAGATATTTTATCCGGTAAGTGACGGGAATCTGATGTGAATGCACATCAGAGCAAGTAAGGAACACACATTTTCGGAGGGGCTTAAAACATTACTTTTGAACATATACACGATCCAAATAAAATTATGTAAAATAAGGGGATCAAGATGTCAAAATCGAACAAGTAAATATATCTATTAAGCTATTCTGCCCATAATTTAGCTATTATACGACTATGGACGCAAGTATGTTGGGCTGTTGCGTAACGCTTCAAGTTGTTAGGCAAATACAGTGCTTACGGACCAAACTAAAAGGACAATAAAGGACAAGAGAAAATCATGAAAAAAGAAAGAAGAGATTTTTAGTGCGTTCCAATATGCATAAAAAGTTGGTATTTTCGTTTTGACCTTGATTAACGTAAGCAACATGTTTTATATAAAAAAAAAAAAAAAAAAAAAAATTCTTGACGACGATCATTATTTTTGTTAGTTTACTGTTGTAAGCAGTACAAATTAAAAACTCCTACTATTTTATTGAACAATTTTAATACTTTTCTTCTTCGAAATAGTTTCATATTAGGTAGGAGGATCAAAAAATTGGAAAGTGGAGACAAGGACATTGAGAATTAAAGATACAAAACTTTTAGTGACTATTTCTTTTTTTGTAATTTCTCTTTAAATATGAATGTTTGCTTCCACTTTACAAATGATCAATAAATCGATTTCATCATGAATTAATTTAGTATTTCTTTTCAGCATGAATAATTTTAATACTTATAAGTTTAATTATTTGTCGAGAGTGAGTTTTAACATAATCAGTTTCAACTTCGCTGAATCGAAATATACTCAAAATAGGATGGGCTTTTCCATATTCGGACGCAATGGTGAAGTTAAGAATTTTTTTAAGGGTATTCAAATTTGAAAGAAGTGAAAAAAAAATTCATGATAAAAGGTGTTTAATATGTGTTATATACCTCAAAAATATAATATTTTACCTATATACACAGTGTAATTTTTTGACGAAGGGTGACCACCCTTGTGACCATGTGGCTTCACCACTGTTCGGACGGTAATTAAAAGTTAGTCGGCATTTATAAAATCATTGAAAATAGTTATTATTTTATTCAGAGTTAAAATTAGGGATAAAAATACCTTAGCTGAAACACTAAAAGTTCCAGCATAATATATTGGATTATGCGTGAAGTTCCTGTGCATAAATTTCCAGCATATTATGTTGGAACTCCAACACATTATGAAATTTCAGTTTATTATGCTGGAATCTTAGATATAAAAACTTTAACTCCAGTATATTATGTTGAAGTTTCTTGAAAAAAATAATTAAATTTTAATTACTTTTAAAATTATAAATAATTTTTAATTAACAGTTATAAATCAAACTATTTTGATTTTTTACCCGAAATATGGCATGTCTAAATCATTCAATCTCCTAAGCATTTAAGCTAACGGAGGAAAATAATAATTAAAAAAAAAAAAAAAAAAACAGAAATCGTACGTTGTCTATGCCCTTTTTGCTCTTGGCATGCAAGGCCAAAAGGGAAACCATATCTACAGATTAGAAAATTATTCTTTCTAGTGTGAACATATGGAGTTGAAACAAAATCAGATATCCTACATCAATTTAAAAAATGATTTGTTCCTCGGAATCAGACATTAAAATAGTGGTTTTCTCCTGGCTAAAATAGTGCCGAATGCGGGTCCGGTCGAACTCATTAACTTTTTAAATTATATATTTATCTTAAGAAATTCATTAAATATATACAACTTATTAATTTAGAACCAAATAACTTAATAAAATTATAATTCCAAAAATTTAGGGTCTACCTTTATTTATATGTAAGTCTTTTCGATTCTAATGAATCTAACTTTAACTTAAGACATTTTTTCCAAAACCGACTCAAAAGCAAAACTTTTTCATAAAGCTACCCACCTAGATGACTTTTCTCGCTGGCCACTCACGCTTCTTTATGCTTCTTCTCTTCATTTTTAGTGCTTTAATTTGGTTGTTTTTATTCCCCATTTTATTCATCTTTTGTACTCCTATATTTTCTTATTTTATGAGATCTTTACATGAATAACTGATTGGACTCATTATTTAATTTTTAGTTAATATATATAGATTTTAAATTAAGTATACACAATTTATATATATATATATATATATAGTGTTACCGACTATTTTTAGTTTAAACGATTAATTGTCTACTATTTAAATTAATTTTTCTTATTTATCTAAGAATTTACACATTGTGTAGAACTGTATAGCGGCTTGAAGATACCTGTTTAGGTACTTATTCTCCACGATAATAATTATTAACTCTGTGATATAATACCATTAGTAATTAGACCACGTCTTGCATCCTTTGCATGATCATCCAATAACGAAGCACAAATGTTTTATTAGTGATCGATATAACTCTAAATTACTTGTAATCTACAACTCAAAACCTTTATACCAAAAGTTTTCTTGAGTTAACTATTTTGTAAAGTTGAAGACAAGAATATCTTAGGTCTGATATTTCAAGAAATGCAAAAAATATGTGACTTCCAACCCATTAACCTTACTAGTGATATTGTCCGCGTTAATTTGAACATTCTCCTTCTACTTCAAAATGTGTTGTAACATTCTAAGGCTTATTGTTTTATATATGCAAAATCTCTCTCACATATTGCTAGTGTGAAATTTGCTTGGAGGGTACTTTAAATATAGAGTCTTGACCAAGATCCAATACTTTATAAACTATATGCTACAATGAAAGTTGCATATTACAATAACAACAATTATTTTTCAATTTCAGATTAGTCAGCATTAATTATATAAATCTTTAATTTTTATTCTACTACATAAAAGATTTCTTGTAGTATACGTGCATAATATATATGGATATACATACTGGCTGATCATATGTACCTCGGGAACCAAGCCGATTTAGGCTATGCTCTTTGCGTTTCTTACATGCTTTTTAGAGAGAGTGTGTGTATGTGTGTGTAATGGAGCAATATGTAATTAGATTAAACAGTAGTGCATGCGACCACAATAAGTTAATGATAATCCATTAATTAGACAACTCTTAAAAGTCATTTGGTCGACAAATTTCACAAGAAATATGGGAAGAATAAAAATATGTTGATAAAGCCATGACGCTAACCTCTTTGGAAAGATGACAACGAATAACATTCAAATCTATCTATAATTAACTTGAGATTAGTGAAAATACATTTAAATAATGTTCCTATGTTATCCCAATAGCAATTCGATTAGTGATATCACTCGTATTGACTTGTGAAGATCAAAAGATAAGCTTTTGATTTTTAAGTGCTAGATTAAGCAAATGTTGAAATTAATGCTAAAGTGTCTATTGAAGTTGGCTCCCGTTTTCATATTGTTACTTTAGTTAAGTTTCAGTTTCTATTGGACACTTCAAAAAGAAAATTGATTCCAACTTTAAGGGATTATTTATGCGCTTGACCAATAAATAAATTAAATTGGGGAGAAGGAAAGAAGAGGACTAAAATAAAGGTTCAAATTCTGACTCCACTTTTTAAACGAGAGTATTAGGTTGAATAGTTTGGAACTCTTTGGGACAAAAATTCGGACTATAATTGGCATGACTTTTCGATACCTTTTCTTTTTCTTTCTTTTTGATAAATTGACACAAAAAATAAATAAATTTATAATAACTTTGAAAGTGGTACAATAAGCACGCAACAAAAAGAGCGAGGCATTCCAAAAATGTTACGAAGAAACCACTAAAAATATATCCACTATATAGTGGTGGAAATGTAAGCCATGTGTCGTTTCATATAACACTAAATAAAGCAATATATGTAAATGGTATCTAATTGCTGCTAGTGCACACTTGTCACAAATTCACATCAAAAATCTTTCTGCATTGCAAGTTATTTCAAAAATTGGTACAATTTTTTCATTTATAACAATCAACATGAAGTTATTAAAATAGAAGCAATATCATAATTGTGGTGAAATAATAAATAAATTTTTTTTAATTTGAAGTTTCAAATTCGAGCCCTAGATACATGAACACCGGATATGAGCTGCCAAACCAAAAAAAAGAAGAAGAAGAAGCGATATCTCTGTTGATAACAAAATTCCAAAACCAATTAGAATAATATCCCAACCTCTTGCTAATTGTTGTTATTTCAAAAATTGGTATAATTTTTTTATTTATAATCAACATGAAGTTATTAAAATAGAAGCAATATCACATTTATGGTGGAGTGGTAAATACTCCTTCCTTAATTAGAAGTTTCAAATTCGAACCCTAGATACATAAATACCACTGCGAAACCAAAAAAAAAGAAGCAATATCTCTGTTAATAACAAAATTCCAGAACCCATTAGATTAATATCCCAACCTCTTGCTAATTGTTGATATTTTGGTGATCTCTTAATAATATTTTTCTTACGTTTTTCCTTCAAAACAAGGTGACATGTTCGTGGAATTGAAGTTGTACTCTAATAGTTATAATTCTATAACGCAACACACATAGGTGTACTCACACAAGTCATTTTGATTCTCCAATCCCATGCCAAAAAAGTTTTTTCTTAAATAAAAAAACAACAAAAATAAGAAACAAGAAACAAATTTGAGTTTGATTCCATGGTTGTTTTGCTTCTTTAGTATGATAATGATGTGAAAACATGAAGTTGTCAACAGGAAATTAAGTTTTTCACAATCAAATTAATCTGAATTATCTAATAGATGTCCTTAGGATCCGACTCGGAGGAAGACAAGAAAGAATAGAATACGAAATTCTTTTCTTTAAGTTATTCAATATTTTTATGTAAAATGATACTTTTTTGGGGGGGGGAAGGGGGANGGGAAGGGGGAGGGTGGGGGGATAATAAAAACCAGATATTTTCGAAAACAGTTAAGGTGAATCATTACAAATTGGAATAGATCGTGGAGTATCCCTTCCAAGAAAATTTGTGCAAAAAATAAAGCATAAGTGGGAGGGGATTAAATAAACATGATTGTAATGTTTAGCGAGGTTTAGTTGATTCCTTTTCACTTAATCTGTTTCTCATAATTTTTATGTTATAAAACATTATATAAAAAATTAGGATGCAAGAATGATAAAATTAAAATACAAACACTTTAAAACGTAACTTAGTTTTATTTTACTCCCTCTGTCTATCTAAATTAATTATCGTATTTTGCTTTTCAAGACTCAATTTAAGTAATCTTAAAGTTAAATCAACTTAATATTATAAAATTAAAATACATTAATCAAATCTCAGACAACAATGGTAACTGGAATGACAATCAAGAGGAAATGGCTACAGAAGTAGCACAATTCTTTCAAGCTCAATTCATTGAAGAAAGGGTACCAACTGAGTTTGCTATTGCTACGGAAGCCATATATTTTAATATATTAATCAAATCTCCCTAGGATGATTACGGAAGAGTAAAATGAGATGCTTTGGGCTGAATCTACTATGGATGAGGTCAAGGTGGCTATGTTTGGATTAGAATGGGAATATTGCTAGTGGACCTAATGGTTTCATTGGTCACTTCTACCAATCTTGTTAGGATATCATTGGTGAGGATGTATTAAACATTGTTAAGGTTTTCGTTGTGATTGTGAATTGACTAAATTCACAACACACAAATCTTATCTTACTCAAAAAAAGAATAATGTTGCCATATTTCTGACATGAGGCCAATAAGCTTGAGTAATTTCTCTAACAAAATTTTTTTGAGAGTTCTTCATGAGAGGTTAGTAGATCTATTATCTACTTTAATCTCTCCTTATCATGCTGAATTTTTCAAAGGGAGGAGCATTGTGAAAAACATCTTATTAACACAAGAAATTATCATCAATATTAGAATCTGGGAAAAATCATCTAATGTGGCGATTAAATTGGATATGGCTAAATCCTATGATTGAGTTCATGGTTGTTTCTCTCAAAGGCATTGAGGAAGATGGAATTTGAATAGGTGATTATTGATATGACGTATAAGTTGGTATCTAACAATTGGTTCTCAGTATTATTAAATGGACAAGCTAATGGCTTCTTCAAGTCTACTAGGGGTGTTAAGCAGGATGATTCTTTATCTCCCACATTATTTATTCTTGCAGTTGAGATGATGGGTAGAGCTTTAGATGCATTGTTTGATAATCCACACTTTATTGGATTTCGAATGTCAAAGTTGAGTCACAATATAAATTCCTTTCTTATTTTGATAATACTGTTATCTTTAGCTCCTCATACTATGGGGCTATATAATTGATCATGAATGTATTGGAAGATTATGAAGCTACTTCTAGCTAGTAGGTGAGCAAGGAGAAGTCCTCTTTTTATATGCATGAGAATGCACCAACAGCGGAGGTCGATACTGTGCTTCTTATCACTACTTTTTAGAGACGGGCGTTTCCTTTTACTTATCTTGGATGCCCTATTTTCTATAGTAGAAGGCAGAAGGCTTTTACAAGGATGTTATCTTCAAAGTACAAAAAATGCTTCAATCTTGAAAGTGAAAGCTTTTGTCTAATGGGGGAAAGACAGTCTTGATTGCACATGTACTTGAAAGCATACTAAACCATGCTGTTAATCCACCTTCAAATGTAATTGTTCAGTTGCACAAGATGTTTTCTAGATTCTATTGGAGTAACTTAGGGAATTGGTGTCAAGACTCAAAATTCCACCTTAAGGTCGTGATGGCGCCTTGTCGTACTTGCTAAGTAAGCCAACTTGCAGTCTACAACATAAAATTCATTTCCTTAAATTAACAGTGACATCTTATAAACAAAGACAGAAATCGTCCAAAACAGTAACAATCTGATATATTTATACACGGCCTAAATACAGTACAAACCTCAAGACTAGGTGGTACAAGTACACGACCAACTATAGAAATAGAATATCTGTATATATAACAAAGCTATCTGAAACACAAATAGACAGTAAATAGTAAAGGAATAGGAACTAGGGCACTGCAAAATGAATCCATAAAGTGCAGCTCACCCTGAGTCTCTATTGATACTGCCTAAGCACAACGGGAGGCTCCACTAGCACCAACCTAAGGATTTGCACAATAGATATGTAGAAGTGTAGTATAAGTACACCATAATTATCCAGTAAGTATTAAGTCTAACTTCGAAAAAGTAGTGGCAAGGCTAGATGCATCCGAATACTTACAACACAGATATATAATAGAACTCAGAACTGGTACAGTAGATAATCTCATGAATAACAAGAATCGAGATATCAACAGTCGAAAGAAGTTAAGAATGCTTTTCCAGCACAAGAAATAATCATAACGTTGCCCAGATATAGTATTAAAAGATAGCATGCTCAAATAACAGAGTCGGGACTCCCAACTAGCATATACGGATGCCAAGTAGCAATTAGCATCTAAATGAATGCATCTAAACGAGTCAAGAATATTTATGCATGCTCAAACCAGTACAAGATCTATGTACCCTGATACACAATCCATGTACCATCAAAATCCGATACAAAATCCATGTATCGACCCGATACACAATTCATGTATCAACCACGTTCACACGGCCCAAAATAACATGGATAATCACCTGACTCCAGAGGGACAGATCCAAATCCAAGCGCAAAGAGGAGATTTTAGCTCACTAATAATCAAATATCTGATCATCATGTCCTGTGTGCCATAACTGTATCTCATCTGCATGCCTTATCTTTCATGCCAAAATTCTCAGTCTAACTCAAATGTCCATATACAAAAAAAGTATGCATGTGGTCAAAGGATTATAGATAAATGATGCACAAGGACTGAATAACAATTATATGGATATGTGCTCATGGAACTTCTATGCGACTATAGATAATTCAAGCAAGAATAAGTTCTCATGACCTCATAAATAACCATAAAGCTAGGCATAATATCTAACATGAATATGAGATCAAACGTAGTCATATAAGCCAAACAGGTCATGAATCAAATGAGCATAGAGTCAAAACAACACATAAAATATTTCAATTCTATCCCGGTCATGATGTAGACATGGTAAGTGCATATACGCTCGCTACCACATATATACACCATCCTAATACATTAAACACATAGTAATCAAGTCAAATCCTATGAGTTTCCTTCTTAACAAGGTTAGCCAAGAGACTTACCTCAGCCTAATAAGCTAAAAAATCACCAAAGACGCCAAATCGTCAAAAATCTAACTCCAAATGGAAATCTAGTCAAACACAACCCAATAATGTCAAACAAAGCCCATACAAATAAATTTCAAATGATAAAGTTTGAACCTTTAATCAATCACACAAAGTAAACCAAAAAGTCAACCCGAACTTGCTTTTCGAAACCCGATAAAACTCACAAATTCCGAACACCCATTCCAATAAGAGTCCAAATATACAAATTTCATCCATAACCGAATCCAAATTTTGTTTTGAATCTCATTTATTCACTTTCCAAAGTTTTACCAAAAACCTTCCAAATTTCACTTTAATATCCAAGCTTTTAGGTGTAGAAATCTATTGAAAAATATGATATAAAGTCAAATCCAAGTGTAAATTGCTTACCTCCAATGATGTGGTTAATTTTCTCTTAAAAATATCCCACTCTCGAAGTTTAGATCTCAAAATATGATAAAGTAATTAAATAAGAATCCCAACGTAAATATGCTGCCCAGCGATGTTCATTGCGATCGCGAAGGATAAAAACCCATCCAACTGCTCCACCTCTTCGTAGAATGATAAGACCCCCTAGAAAATGCAAATCCGTTCCAGCTAAGCCTATAGGAACGCGGTCCCTCCCTCGCGAATGCAAAGCTAGCTCACCTGCCTAACAACAAGCTTCCGTGATCGCGACCCCAGCATGCGAACGCGAAGCATGGAACCTCAACCGTCCCTGTACATAACCCTACACACGTGAACGTGAAGAGTAAAATTTCCTGCCAGCCTCTCCTAGTCCGCGATTGCTAGCCACCCTCCGCGATCGCGAAGAAGCACCATGCACCAGAAAACCAGCAGTCCAAAAACAAGGGAAAATGGCCCCCAACCACCCCGAATCACACTCAAGCCCTTCGGGACCCCGTTTAATCATGCCAATAAGTCCCAATACCTTATCCAAACTTTTATAAGGGCTCGAAACACCGTGAATAATATCAAAACCAAAAATTGATGATTAAAATCACTCTCTTAAATTCAAGAACTTCCAACTTACAATCAAACGCCCGAGTCAAGCCTAACCAATCCAGATTTTAATCAAACTTTGCACAAAAGTTTCAAATAACATAACGAACTTATACCAAGATCAGGAACAACAATCCAATTTCGATATCATTAAATTCAATCTCCAGTCAAACCTATGAACTTTCTAATCCTACCAATTGCCAACTTTCGTCAAATAGCACCCAAACATCCTAGAAACTTCTAAATCCAATTTCGAGCATACGCCTAAGTTTAAAATTACCATACGAACCTTTTCAAACCATCAAAATATCAATCTAAGATAGTTTATACAAAAGTCAAACCTTGATCGACTCTTAAAACTTAAGCTTTCTAAAATGAAATTAAGTGTCTCTATTCACTCTCAAACCTTATTAAACCCAAACCAGCCGCTTCTGCAAGTCATTTAACTAAAAACACACATAAGGATAATATCATATAGGTTAACAGGGGTCAAATACACAAAATGACTAGCCGATCATTACATTCCCCCCTCTTAAACAAATGTTTGTCCTCGATAGTTTAAAAACATACCTGGAATGACAAAAAGTTGAGGCTATCTGCTCCGTATCATGCTCGATCTTCCAAGTTGCTTTCTCGACCGGTTTACCTCTCCACTAAACCTTCACCGATGCAATATCTTTCAGCCTCAGCTTTCCGATCTTCCTATCTGAAATGGCCACTAGTTCCTCCTCGTAAGCCAAGTTCTAATCCAACTATATTGAACTGAAATCTAACACATATAACTGATCCTCATGATATTTTCAAAGTATGGACACATGAAACATCGGATGAACTCTTGACAAGCTCGATGGCAAGGCAAGCCTGTAAGCCACCTCACTTATTCTGTCCAAAACCTAAAATGGACCAATGTACCGAGGGATCAACTTGCCCTTATTCCCACCTCATCACGCCTTTCAGAGGCAAAGTTTTGAGAAGAAGCCTCTCACACTCCATGAAAGCTACATCATGAACCTTCCTATCAACATAACTCTTCTGCCTACACTACGCTGTACGGAGCTGCCCCTTAATCAACTTCACCTTTTCCAAAGCATCATGAACCATATCGGTGCCCAACAACCTAGCCTCCCCAAGCTCAAACCAAGCAAATGGAGAATGACATCGCCTTCTATATAAGGCCTCGTATGGAGCTATTTGGATACTAGACTGGTAGCTGTTATTGTTGGCGAACTTTGCTAATGGTAGAAATTAGTGCCACTGACCCCCGAAAGCAATCACGCAGGTTCTCAACGTATCCTCTAAGATCTAAATGGTCCGCTTTGACTGCCCATCCGTTTGAGGGTGAAATGCAGTACTCAACTCCATCTGCATGCCCAACTCACGTTGAATGTATCTCCAAAAGTGAGATGTAAACTCAGTGCCTCGATCTGAGATGCTAGACATGGGCACACCATGCAGACGGACAATCTCTCTAAGATAGGTCCGATCCAACTGCTCAGAAGTGTTGGAAGTTATGACCGAAATAAAATAAGCAGACTTGGTGAGTCTATCCATAATAACCAAACAACATCAAGTCTCCTCAAGGTCTGCAGAATCCCTACCACAAAATCCATAGTGATACGCTCCCAGTTCCACTCCAGTATATCTAACCTCTGAAGCAAACTACCCAATATCTGATGCTCATACTTGACCTGCTGAAAATTCAGACACCGTGCAACATGCCCAATAATTTCCTTCTTCATCCTTCTCCACTAATAATGCTGCTTCAAATCATGATACATCTTCATAGCACCTGAGTGAATAGAATACCATGAACTGTGAGCCTCCTCAAGAACAAAGTTCCTCAAATCATCCATATTAGGAACATAGATTCGACCCTGAAGCCTCAATACACCATCATCACCAATAGTCACCTCCTTAACACCACCTCGTTATATTGTATCCTTAAGGACAAACAAGTGGGGACCATCATACTGATGAGCCTTAATATGCTCAAACAAGGACGATAGTGATACAACACAAGCAAGAACTCCGCTAGGTTCCAAAATATCCAATATCACGAATCTATTGGCCAGAGCCTGCCCGCCTCTCCCTGTAATGATCCGACCAGTTGTTTTGAGCTTCAACATTTTATTGTGTGATTTGAAACTTTGAGTAGCTTCATATGATGCACTATGAATTGCATGCACGGTTGATTTTGATTTTCGCATGGTTCGGGGTTGATTTGATAGAGTGATTCTCACCTTGGAAGCCTTAAGTTGAAAGAGTTTATCAAGATTTAACTTAGGAATAAGCGATAAATTTGGACTTGGGTGTATGTTCAGACTTGAATTTGGATATTCCAAGAAGGTTTTGGCTCTATTTGTGGAAATTTGACAATTTGAATAATTAGAAAGTTCATAGGTTTGATCGAGAGTTGACTTCAAGCTTTTGGATAAGTTTGGCTAATGTAATTTGTCATGTTCGGATGGCTGGATGGGTCCTCAGGGGCTTCGGGTGTATTTTGGATAGGCTTCGGACCATTTAGGAGTGTTTTGGAAAGTCTAGTACTGGTGTTGCATACCTCCGATGGTTTTTGCACAGGTGTGAGGTCATAGAAGCACTTGATTTGGTCACACTTGCTGCAATGACCTGACCGGTCGTTTTGAGAATTGTCATTCTGTTCTGTAGTTTGAGGTCTTGAGTAGTTTCATATGTTGTATTATGACTTGTGTGAATCATCGATTTTGATTTTCGGGTGATCCGAGATTGATTTGGAAGAATAATTCTCATTTTAAAAGCTTTAAGTTGGAAGAGTTGACCAAATTTGACTTTTGTTTATTTGACCCTAGAACGGAGTTTTGATGATTCTGTTAGGTCCAAATAGTGATTTTTGACTTGGGCGTATGCCCGGATTTGCATTCGGATATTTCTAGAAGGTTTTGGTGCTAATTGGCGAAAGTTGACGATTAGAAATTCATAGATTTGACCAGGAGTTGACTCTGATGATATCGAGTTTGGATTGTGGTTATGGGAGGTTGAATAAGTTTTTTATGTCATTTGGAGCTTGTATGCAAAATTTGGGGTCATTTCGAGTTGATTTGATATGGTTCGACACGAGTTTTGGAAGTTGAATGTTCAGAAGTTCATTAAGCTTGATTTGAGGTGCGATTTGTAGTTTTGATGCTGTTATGTATGATTTGAGGCCTTGAGTAGGTCGTTTATTATTTTGGAATTTGTTGGTGTGTTTGGACGGGGTCTCGAGGGTTCGGGTGAGTTGCGGATGTGTGTCGGATCATTTTTCCTTCATGTGTGGTGGCTGGTCTTTGCTGGTTTTGCTGTTGCGCACCTACGGTTGGAGTTGCGCAGGTGCGGTGGTAGCAGAAGTGGATTTTTGGACACACCTGGGAAGAAGGCTGGATTTGAGTTATCTCTGTAGATGCGGGATTTTGAGCGCACCTGCGGAGCCGCAGTAGCGGCACATGTGGCGCAGAAGTGCAATTTGGGCAAGGTCAGGTATGTCCGCGGATGCAGAATTTCTGCGCAAGTGCGATATGCGAAGATGCGGATGTGAAGCACACCTGCGGTGTCACAGATTTTCATATGGGGGCATAGGAGCAGGAAGGCTGGATTTAAGTGGGCTTCACATCCGCAATGAAATCTCCGCAGATGAGGTGTCGCAGAAGCGACTGTTGTTCCGCAGAAGCGGAAATCTCTGGGCAGAAGCTTATATTTCGAGATTTTGGTTCATTTTATCACAACTTGAGATTTGGAGCTCGGTTTTGGGTGATTTTGGAGATGATTTTCACCATATGGATTTGGGTAAGTATTTTTCACTTGATTTTGATTATATTTCATGATTCTATCTTCGATTTTGGTATTTGATTGATGGTTTTAAAAGAGAAATTAGGGGGGTTTTGTGTAAACTCTCATAAAGTGAATTATTGAGGTTTGAACATCGATTCAGAGTTGGTTTTGAGTGAAATCAGTATGATTGGACTCGTAATTGAATAAGTTATCGAAATTTGTGAGTTTTGTAGTGTTCCGAGGTGCGAGCCTGGGTTGAATTTTTGGTTGACTTTGAGTATTTGATTAAAGATTCGATCTTTATCGGTTGAATTTGTTTCCTATGGCATTATTTGATGTATTTGAGTTGCTTTTGGCTAATTTCGAGCCGTACGGAGGTCTATTCACGCGGGATGGCATTTCTAGAGTATTACTTGTCTTGCTCGGTATTTGATTTGGCTTGTTCGAGCTAAGTAATATATCAAAACTTGGATTTGAGAGTAATTAACCTTGGAAACTATGTTATGTGAGATTTGTAGAGGCGACGCATATGCTAGGTGACAAACGTACGTGCATGCACTGGTGTATTCATGATCCGAGTGGGTGTTTAGACTATTACTAGACTTGTTTTGCTAGCATATGTTGTTATATCCATATTTTTCCTACTTGTTTGATTATCTGAGTTGTGATTCATGTTAGAAATCATGTTTAGGCTATGTACTTATTTGGTTTAGACCTAATGAGGCAATTTCTGTTGTTTTGAGCTATCTGACTTAACTGTGGTTATTCACTCAGTCATGATTCTTCATTAGCATATCATATCTCAGTTTTCGTTTAGTGTTTTAATATTACATCACACTTTGTTGTTGTTTCCCATGTGTGGTACTATTTGGGCTGAGTGATAAGAGATTGTGAGCCCTTGAGACTTGAGAGGTTGATGACTGAGGTGGGATTTAAAGCCGTGTTGAGAGTGATATTTGGATCGGGCTGCATGCCGCAACAGACCTTATTAGCTTATTATTATTTAGATCGGGCTGCATGCTGCAACAGACCTTATTGACTTATTGTTATTTGGATCGAGCTGCACGCCACAACATGCCATATTACCTTTTGATTAGTGCTTGGGCAGGATCCTACCTTCCGGAATCTAACATACCAGCAGTGAGTGCAGGCACAGTGATATATATACACGTGCTTTGGTGAGGGGCTTTTCAGCCAGACACCAGTACAGTGTTGAGTAATTGTGTGTGTGTAATGAAGTTGGGCCATTGAGCCAGCACATTGAGTGCAATGTGAGTGAGGGTAGTTGATGATATCGCAATGAAATTATTTACTTGACATGCATAGAGATGTAATTTCCTCATACTAGATGGTATATGACATTTGATGACTTGACATATAGGCATATAGACGTACTTCCTCATGCTATTTGGTAAATGAAAAGTCTTATCTGCTGTTGTGAATTAGAAAAACACAGTTCTTTTTGATAATCACATGTTTAATTGATTTTAGTGGTAAGATTTGGCCTTTGACTATTATACTTGAAAAGTATGTCTACTTTCCGTGGCTGTCAATGAGGTGAGCATAAGCCTTTTAATTTATTCACTTTTTTATTGTCCTCACTATATTATTACGAGTTGTTATTGGCCATTGATGTTGGACTTTGACCTTCTTCCAAGCTCATCACTATTTTCAACCTGAGATTAGGTTTGTTACTCATTGAGTTCATAGGATCGGTTGCACTCATATTACATTTCTGCACCTTGCGTGCAGATCTCGGAGTTGATGTTGTTGTGTACGGCGGGAGCTGGCATTGAAGATGTACTTGCTTTTCGGATACAACTGCCAATTGTCTTTGGTAGCTTTAGATTTACAACTCTGTTTATGTAAGTTTCAAACAGATGATGTATTTATTTTGTACTAGCTTTGTAAATTCTAAGTCTTACTACCAATCCTCGGGATTTTGTATTGAACTTCAGTTATTTTATTCATTGACTCTTATTATTCTTATTTGAGTTTTGTTGGCTGTTATTTGGCCTACCTAGCGGGTTGGGTTAGGTGACATCACGACTAGTGGATTTTGGGTCGTGATAAGTTGGTATCAGAGCTCTAGGTTCATAGGTTCTATATGTCATGAGCAAGTATCTAGTAGAGTCTTGTGGATCGGTATGATGGCATCCATACCTATCTTCGAGAGGCTACAGGGCATCTTGGATAAACTCCCCATCTTTCTTTCCTTATCGTACGACAATTGATTCAGCTTGGAGCGTATCTCTTTGAATTCCTTCCACTCACTCGTATGTTATGTTGAGCGCTCGGTATTAATTCTGCATCGATGGCTTATGATTCCATGGATGAGTTGCGAGATGTATTTTATGTGTTTTGGTGATAGGCCAGTCTGAAAGACTTGAGGCCAGGTTTTGACCGCAGCTCGGGTTCGGTGGTTTCAATTGTGCGAGTATGTGCTTTTGGAATCCTATGTCTGGTAGTTTCCCTAGGAGGGGGACTAGTGGCTCAGTGAGTAGTTGGATGGCTATATGATGAGCATGATGTGACTGCGAGATGTGTTTAGATGACTTAGATGTGATGATAAAAGTTTGCTTGGGATGTGAAAAGGACTATTTGGTGCTTGATTTCTTTCTTGATGTGTTGTACAGTCTAAAGTTAAAAGTGTGTTGAGGGATCATTCATGTGGTGCATTTATGGGATGATGTAGATTTTTATGTCTTATTCAGACTCGGAAAGATTTAGTGATTGCATAGTGATTGTGGCCATAAAAGGGCATAGAGAGATGCCAGTTTGAGGGGGAGCCTGCTATCGACAATCTGATTGCATGGTCATGTGTTAGTCCTGATATACCAGTGGATCGATTATGATTTGAAGAAGTTGGTTTTGAGGGTGACTTGATCAAGGGAATTTCTGGATGCATGATGTATTACACTCTATAGATATATGAAAATCTTGGAATGATTCCGGTTTGTTATTCGTGGTGGATGTAATGTGCTAAGAAAAAAGGAGTCACTTGATTGCGTTAAGGTGGGGTCACTTCCTTAGATGTTGGGGTGCTAATGGAGCACAAGTGGTTCGACTCGTCTGAGCAGTGAAATTGAGATTAGAGCAGAGTGGATGACTTTCAAGATGGTTCTCACGGATTCAAGATTCATATATGGCATTTGAGGAATTTCTGGATTATAAATGGGTAAGATCTGAGATTTGCATTGAAAGGTGCCGAGACTTGCGAAATATCATTAGAGGTTCTACATTTCAGTATCAGAGAGGTTAAGGAAACAACTTCAGATTTAGAAAGGTTTCTCTAGAGTGGGTATCTCGGTTGTGGTATTTTGGGGTGCTTAAGAGAGAATACAACGGCTTATAGGCTTTAGGGCGATATTGTTTCATGCTAGGATCTCTTGTGGTGACCGTTGGATTAAGGTTCTGTCATGCCCCAAACCTGGGCCTGGATATAACACAGCAGCCCATGCCTGACTACATGAGACTTAGCGAACCAACTGACTGGTTAAATCAACATGTGATATCATAACATATTGAATACGGAAGATAAACTAACACATTTGGATATACTGAAAGTCTAAATGATATAAATCAAGTGCGGAAAAAATAATATAAGTTTGAAACATCTATAGCAAACATTGCTTAAAATGAAAAGTCTGTGACTCTGTCTAACTATTACTCTAGTCTATGAAGTATTTAATGCAGTACTGAAAACACTGGCTATCCGTAAATACTGAAAGACTGTAATTTAATGGTAATGCCCCGAAAGACTGGGCTTCACTAATTAGCTGGTACGAGAATCCTAGCGCTCTGAATCGTCAACCTATAATTCATTAACTGCATCATGAGATGCAAGCCCCGGGTAAAAGGGACGTCAGTACTTTTGAATTGCACTGGTATGTAAAGCAATTGAAAAAAGAACTATAATTTCTGAAACTGAAACTGAACTGATAATTGATAACTGATAACTGAACTGAAGAAAGGAAGTAACGATATGAATACACCCTTTTCTGAATGATGAACCACCTGTTTATCTGCAAAAAATACTGCGGCCTCAGGCCAATATATGTGCACAAGCTGCAGCCTCAGGCCCAAGTATACGTACACATAACAGCGGCCTTGGGACCAAAGATGCATAAAGCATAAACCGCAACCTCAAGCCTAAGCATGCATAAAACATAAACTGCAGCCTCAGGCCCAAACATGCATAAAGAATAAACTGCAGCCTCAGGCCCAAATACCGGTGTTCAACATTCGAGGATTTAGAATCAGAAACTGAGAATCATACTGCAATATATGATACTAAAATATTGAACAATATTGAGTTACATGATATTGGAATGCTGAATAGAACTAGACTGTGACATGTATTCATGAACAGATTATGATAATTGAAGCTTCAACTGTTTATGACATGTTGTGTAATCTAGACTGAGACTCATGGGCATCAAACACAAGTCTATTTTGATTACACACCGAGTTCACGACGTTCAGAATGAAAGTCATGAACGAATTACGAAGCTGGAGAATAGAAGTTCTGCAACAATTTAAAGAACTAAACTTAACTATATTTTTGAGGCAATTAGTAATGTTGTAAAAGAAGCGCAGTGTAGGGAGAATCATTAACATTCCCAAACATAGAGAGTTAGCCTCACATACCTTAACTTCTTGTTCTTGAGCGTAATACAATATTCGCCAATCCTTTCAACTTTAGTCTATATCAATACAAGTCAAAAGGGATTCCATATTAGCAATAATACTCAAGTTTTGGTCACTTAGGCATTTTATCAAACACTTGGTGGGTATAAAGCTTTATAGCTCTCATTAATGGTGTTTCTACACCTAACAACCCATTCTCTCACTCCTAGATAAATTCTATAATCTCAAATTGCAATAATTAATATCATTATTCATCACCCATAAGATAAACAACACCTTAATCAATAATCAACAATCAAAAACCACAACCTACAACCTTCCACGCTTTTCTATCAAACCCATAAACTCATATCTCATGAACCTTGAGTCTATAATCATTAATCCAATGCTATAATCAATTAGAGGGTGAAGATATTACCTTTTGACGTTCAATCCTCTTGAATTTGAGTTCTAGGATTTTTTTTCTCAACAACGATGTATCGATCAAATATCTAATGATTTTAAGGGTTTATCCATGTTAAGAAGGTATTGGAGAACTGAAATTAACTTAGAATCATCATTAGAACTTACCTTGGATGATGGAGGGACCTTAGAGGAAGTTAGGTTCTTGAGAGCTTCCCTTTCTAGAGCAAGGTTTCGTGTTTTGGGGTGTGGGTGAAAAAGTAGGGCTTATAAAAAGGCTTCCCGGGTGCGGCCCCACGCAGATGAAGTTCCAAACAACTTGAATGCGTATCAAAGGCAGTGGCACTGCCACAAGTGCGATCGCGCACGGGAACAACTGGGCGCGCACATGAGCATGCAGACTGCACATTGTCTAGTAAAACGCGTATAACGTTTCTCACAGAGGTCCATTCGGGATCCATATGGAAAGATATTTCAATGGACTACAACTTTCATGTTTTATGTTTTCCCAAATTCTCAACAGATTTTCACGCAATCCTGCTAGAAGACAAACTTTCCATAAACTTAGTCGATTTTATCGAATCTTATGCACCTCACTCTCCGTCTTGATTCCAAAACAACTATTTTCACCCATACTCATCTTGATAGGACTTCATATGTATAAGATGTCAGATTAGTACTCATTTAACACGTCCACACCTAGTCCGAATTTACGGAGTTTTACATTATCTCCCCCTTGGGATCATTCGTCCTCGAATGATTATCCTGACTGTAAAACTACGGCTAACTCTGACTTTAAACGGGTCTGGTGGAAACATGTGAACCCTGAACTTTTATGAACACTTGCATACTAAACTGAATGAATACATGATTACTAAATTGTTGAGATACTGAACTGAATTACTACGGCATTGACTGAATATTGAGCTAACTGAATACTGAAAGACATGGAGATTATAATATCATGTCTAAATGAAAAGGTTAGTTACCTTCAACATTTCTCTGAAACACCCACCAGCTATCATATCATATCACAAGCCTCACAGGGCATCATAATGCGCATAACATGAAACATATACGTGAATACAGGTCTGCCATGGACACGTGAATACTGAACTGGCACAAATATTTGAGTACTAAACTGACATCAATATCTGAGTAGTAAGTTGGCATGAATATTTGAGTACTGAACTGACATGAGTATCTGAATACTAAACTGACATGAGTATCTGAGCAATGAACTGGCATAAGTATTTGAGCACTAGAAATTTGAATGTTATAACATGACACGTGAAATACAGGGTGTACATCTGCCAATTCTGGTGGTAACTCTAAATCATAAGCTACTTGTCCGACCCTTCGTAGGATCCTATGGGGCCCGATGTATCTGGGACTGAGCTTTCCTTTCTTCCCAAATCTTATAACACCTTTCATAGGCAAAACTTTCAGAAACACCCAATCATTAACTTAAAACTCTAGGTCTCTATGCCACACGTCCAAATAGGACTTTTGGCGGCTCTAAGATGTCTTCAAACGCTCTTGAATCAACTTGACTTTCTCCATAGTCTGATGGACCAAATTTGGTCCCAATAGCTCTACTTCGCCGACTCTGAACCAACCAATTGGCGATCTATATCTTCGCCCATACAGAGCTTCGTACGGTGCCATCTTAATATTAGAATGATAGTTGTTATTGTAAGAAAACTCAATGAGAGGTATGTTATTATCCCAATTACCTTTAATATCAAGGACATATCCTCAAGGGTTTGAATAATGCGCTCTTCCTGGCCATCTTTCTGAGGATGAAAAAACTTGTTCATAATCCTTTCTGAAAAAACTTCGAAAAGTTCGTTGTATACTGGGCACCACGATATGAAATGATGGACAATGGAGTCCCATGCACTCTGATGATTTCTTGGATATACAACTCGGCATAATCCTCTACTAAATCGGTAGTCTTTACTAGCAAGAGGTGAGCTGACTTGGTAAGTCGATCTACAATCACCGAATCAAATCATGCTTTCAAAATGAGCGAGATAATCCTATTATAAAGTCCGTATTTACAATCTTCACTCAAGAATATGTGTATTCTGTGGTAAAACACTTGGCTTTCTGTTTCTCGACTTTTACTTATAATTCGGACACTTGGCCAAAAAGTCTACGACGTACTTTTCCATGTCGTTCCACCAATAAATCGCCTTGAGCATGATACATCTTTGGGGAACCTGGGTGGATAGAATACCTGGAAGTATGGAATTCTAACATGATCCTCCTTCTCTATATCCATCTATGTCTTGAACACACAATCCGTCTCAAAGTATCATCATCTCCTCATTGTTCAAAAGACATCGTCTTCTGCTTGTAAATCCACTATTTCAACTGCAAAAAGGTAGGGATCATCAAGCCATTCCTTCTTCACTTCGGCTACTAAGGAGGAACAAGTCCTGTTTTGGTCAACAACTCTACCATCTTCGGAGTCCGAAAGTCGAACTCCTAGCTTGGCTAAGCGGTGAGCTTCTTTCACCATAGGTCTCTTGTCTGCCTCAATCATGAGCTATACTTCCCATACTTGACTATATTTTTATGGTACTTCCTGAAAACACATACAATATTATTGTAATCTAAGTCCTTGACCAGTACATCGAAGATCATAGTCTCGTGCTATGGCACTACTCTCGTGATACACAACTGAGCATGATTTAATAGTTTTTCTATGATCAACAATGACTAACCTCGACGATCATTCTTCTCACTTCGTGTTTCTTACACACACTAGGCACATTCCTTGTGGTAATTATATTATTTTTCCCTCATTACTGAACTGATCTTTTTTCCATATCCCATGCTAACATATCGGGTCTCAAATCTCCAACTGGACTTGCTGACGATTTTCACATCTCCCCCTTAGACCAAAGGTTAATGTCTTGTACTTGGGGATCCTTCTATTTAGTTGGGATATGAACAACTTTGCTTATCTTCTATAGATATTTGCACTTTACATCAATGACAACTCATATTCCGACTTACTGCTCACACTGTCAATCTTGGGGAAACCCCTTTTCGGTAACTCTTAAAGGCTATTCTTCTGTAGCTTGCTCTCTTACTGCCTAGCTGATTTTTTGTTCTTCCATTGTCATTGTACTTCGATTTTAACTTAAACTCTTTGGGTTCTAACACGCAATAGTTACCGAATGACTAGTGTTAACCTAGTTAAGTAAATCAAATCGTACATCTAATAGCTCTGCTGAAATTGCTAATTCACTCTATTTACTCAAGACTTACTTACTTTTCTTTTACTAACCATCTGCTAGCATCATATTATCTAGTTCTGCTTTGAATAACTAAAGTGAAGCATAAGGTTATTCCTAACTTCCCTCACCATCCGACCCTATTCTACAGTGGCATACTATTTTTTTTTACTATGTACATGGATCATACTTAGGTAAATTTCATCTGTCTAAAACGAAATTGAAATATCTTACCCACAAACTTTCTATATACTTCAAAATCATATCAGACTATAAACATCTAGGGTAAACACTTAGTCACATAACTTAAGGGGGAACTATGATATCTTTTATCTCACAATAATAACTTCTTCTTATAGTAAATTACTAACGTGGTACTTTCTAATTCTGATTTGAGTAAATCTGAACAACTTAAAATCATTCCCTGAAATTCAATATCGGCTGCTCTTGATTCTCATTTCGTACATCATATCTTCTTAGTCATATGCAAGAGTTGTGCGAAAAACACATCTCTGGTAATATCAAACATTTCTGCCTCCTAGGTATTTTTCCCTTAGGCTCTTTTCTATCCAAAACTATAGTGATCAATTATATGCCCGCTGCTGTTAAATTCTTAACCTGTTATACCGTGGGTCTGACAGCTAAACTATCATCATTTAACATGTGGCTCCATTTCAAAGAATTAAATGAAATTGTTCTGTGAGGTAAAACACATACGAATACACTACCATACACAAACTTCTCCTTCAGAGTGTACCATTTTCTGATAAATCACTTCCTGCACCATCCGGTGAGTCTTAGGTCTTAATCCGGACCTAAAACATGCAAAATTTTCACTATAGTCACTGTTACTTACATTTTCTTTTAGCACCCATAGGCATCATTGTATACTCATAAGTCACTGGAATTCTGATACACTAAAAATTGGATATCTGGTAAACGTATAATTGAATACTAGCATACTGAATAATAATAAACCTGCTAGCTGAAAGACTATATAACCGGTAGCTGAGGTAAACTGATAACCATAAAACATGATCACTGCTTTTGTACTTTCTGATAAGGTTATGCTATAATCTGTACTACTATCCATTGCATCCTTTCAAGTCTCATTTGTTACTAACCTATACTCCATAATTATACCCCAATGGGCAATCATCCTTTCTAGGACCTTGGTTTTTTCCTGCCCATAGCATGGGCAATCGATATGTCTGGAATTCGATAGGAAGAGAAGGTTACCTATCGCTTTAAGCTTCATGGGATGTTCTAGAGTAGAAAGAAATGAACCCTGGATGTCTTGGTAGTTTACCATTTATATGAGTGGTCGGCACACACATATAATGAAAACTCCACTGGACACGGCTTCGTAGACTCCCTAGGACTCTTGAACCAAGTGCTCTGATACCAAGCTTTATCACGCTCCAAACCTAGGTCCGGACGTAACACGACACCCGGTGCCTGACTACATGTAGCCGAGCGAACCAATTGACTGGCTGAATCAACATGTGTTATCATAACATATTGAATGCGGGAGATAAACTAATACATGTGGATATACTGAAAGTCTGAATGATATAAATGAAATCCAGAAACAATAATATAGTCTAAAACATATTAGTAGCCAAAATTGCTTAACATGAAAAGCCTTTGACTCTCTCTAACTGTTACTCTAGTCTATGAAGCCTCAAATGAAGTACTGAAAACACTGGCTGTCTATACATACTGAAAGACTGTAAAGTAATGGTAATGCCCCGAAAGAACTGGGGCTCACCAATTAGCTTGTACGAGAATCTTAGCGCTCTAAATTGTCAAAATGTAAATCATTACCCGCATCGTGAGATGCAGGCCCCGGGCAAAAGGGACATCAGTATATTTGAATTGCACTGGTAAGTAAAGCAACTGAAAGAAAAAACTTTAAATTTTGAAACTGAAACTGAACTGATAACTGATTACTGAACTGAACAAAGGAAGTATGGATATGAATACTCCCTCTTCTGAATGATGAACCACTTTTTTATCTGCATAAATAAACTGCAGCCTCAGACCCAATAATATGTGCACAAGCTGCGGCCTCAGGCCCAAGTATACGTATACATAACATCGACCTCGGGTCTAAAGATGCATACGGCATAAACTGCAGCCTCATGTCCAAACATGCATAAAGCATAAACTGTGGCCTCAGGCCCAGACATGCATAAAGCATAAACTGCAGCCTTAGGCCCAAATACCGGTGTTCAACATTCAAGGATTTAGAATCAGGAACTGAGAATCATACTGCAATACGTGATACTTAAATACTAAACCATATTGAGTTACATGATACCGGAATGCTGAATAGAACTAGACTGTGACTTGCATTCATGAATTAATTATGAGAACTGAAGCTTCAATCGTTTATGACATGTTGAGTAATCTAGACTAAGACTCATGGGCATTAAACTCAAGTCTATATTAATTACATACTGAGCTCACAACATTCAGAATGAAAGTCATGAACGAATTACGAAGCTAGAGAATAGAAGTTCTGCAACTATTCAAGGAACTAAACTAAACAATATTTCTGAGGCAATTAGTATGTTGTAAAAGAAATGTAGCGTGGGGAGAATCATTAACATTCCCAAACATAGAGAGTTAGCCTCACATACCTTAACTTCCTGCTCTTGAGCATAGTACAACACCCGCCAACCCTTTCAACTTTAATCTAAATCAATACAAGTCAAAGGGATTCCATATTTGCAATAATACTCATGTTTTTATCACTTAGTCATTTTATCAAATACTTGGTGGATATAAAGCTTCATAGCCCCCATTAATGGTGTTTCTGCACCTAACAACCCATTTCTTGCTCCTAGGTAAATTCTATAATGTCAAATTGCTATAATCAATATCATTCTTTTTCACCCATAAGATAAACAACACCCTTAATCAACAATCAACAATCAAAAACCCAAAATTACAACTGTCCATGCTTTTCTATCAAACCCATCAACTTATATCTCATGAACCTAGAATCTATAATCATTAATCCAATTCTATAATCAATTATAGGGTGAAGATATTACCTTTTGACGTTCAATCCTCTTGAATTCGAGTTCTAGGATTTCTTTTCTCAACAATGATGTCTCGATCGAATACCAAATGATTTGAAGGGTTTACCCTTTGAGTTTGGGAGCTCGGATTGAGGCCATTTTTAGGTGATTTTCACCCACTTGGAATGGGTAAGTGTTCTTGACTCGGATTTAATTATTATTCATGATTCTATCTTGCATTTTGGATTTGGTTGGTGAAACTAATAGAGAAAAATTGGAGGGTTTGGTAAAACTTTTCTGTAATGAAAAATGGAGATTTGATCTATGATTTGGAGTCGTTTTTTATGAAACTTGTATATTTGGATTCATATTCGAACAGGTGTTCGGGATATTTAAGTTTTGTCGGGTTCAGGGGTACGGGCCCAGGTTGGCCTTTTGGTTGGCTTTTAGCATTTGATTAAATATTCGACCTTGATCGTTTGTGTTTGATTCATGTGGCATTATTTAATGTTATTTGGGTTGTTTTGGCTATATTCGAGCCGTTTAGAGGTCGATTCGTGCGGAACGGCATTTTTAGAGTATTGATTTGGTTTGTTTAAGATAAGTATCTTGCCTAATCTTGTTGAGGAAATAACCCTTAGGATATGAATTTATTTGTCTAACTAAAATGTGTGGGAAGCAATGAATATGCAAGGTGATCCGTATATACGAGTGCTATATATGATTCATGACCGGAATAATCTTTAGGTTGTACTATGCCTTGATTTGAATATTGTGCTTCTTGCTATCATGCTTTATATGTGTGTATGACTACGTGAACTTTGTGAATCAAGTTAGAGATCATGTGTAGGTGTTGATTTCATGTTGAGCATGATATTTGTTGTTGTATAGCGTATTCGCCTGATTTGTGCTGTAGTTGTATACTCGCACATACATACATCTTAGTGTGCTATCTTCTTCAGTCCATGAGTATGTGGTTTGATATCTGTTATTTATATACATGTATTTTTGTATATACCTTCTGTGTGATGGACCGGATTAGCAGCACGTGAGTGGTCTGTGCAGGATGAGTTATTTAGCACATGAGTGAGTTGTCCATGTGGTATTATGATTATGGCACATGAGATGTCCGTACACTTATTATTATTGGCACGTGAGTTATACGTGCAGCACGTGAGTTATCCGTGCAGCGTATGGATAAGGATCCATTTCCCTAGGTTCACCCTCTCATGTTTCTCTCTTGATGGTGTACACACAGGTTGTGAGAAATCGATAGGTTTTTAGTTGTCATGGTCATGGAAAAGTGATTCTTACTTGGACTTTGCATCTCTTCTCTATTTGCAAACTCCTTGGATTTATACATGATGTTACTGCATATTTTCTCTATATGCTTGTTCCGAAGTGTATACATGCCTTATGCATAACTTTTCTATATGCTACCTTACTTGATGAGATGAGACATGATACACATCTTATCTATATGTGAATCCATGTAACTTGACTTGTTTTATCATGCATATCTTCTTTATATGAAATTGTAGAAGGATTAATTGAGTAATCATTCATATCTTCTCTATATGCGCTCGTTGAAAGATTAACTGATATTTCATGCATATCTTCTCTATATGCAACAAATGATGGCTTATCTGGTATTTCTTGCATATCATCTCTATATGTAACCATGGAAGGATTATTTGATATTTTACGCAAGTTTTCTCTATATGCAAGCTTAATGACGATGGACTTATATCTTCTCTATATGCTGAGTTGTTGAACTAGAATAGTATCTGGGCATTTCTTCTCTATAAGCAATTGTTGATGTGTTATTTGATATCAGAGGCATACCTTATTTACATGTTGAACTATTAAGAGACTTATGCACATCTTCTCTATATACATTTGGTGGTGCATGTACTTCCTGTTTAGACTTCGTTACTGATGTTGGGTACACATACATGTTATTGCGCTGTGCAGGTTATGTATATATAGTGAGTATTCTTGATCTGAGATCCCATCACTACTTCACTGAGGTTAGTTAGGATACTTACTGGGTACATGGGGTCGATTATACTCATGCTATACTTCTGCACCTTGCGTGCAGATCTTGAAGCTGAGCTGCTGTGGATGACGGAGGCTATCATTGAAGATGTATCTGCTTTTCGGATATAGCTACCACTTGTCCTTGGTAGCTTTGGATTTTTACTCTGTCCATGTATATTCCAAACAGATATTGTATTTATTTTCAAGCCAGCCTTGTAAAATCTAAATCTTAGTAGATCATGACTTGTATTACCAATCCTTGAGATATTATATAAATTTTAGCTATTTCACTCCTTGTTATTATTGATTTATCACTTGTGTTGCATTACTCTATGTTTAGCTTATTTAGCATGTTGAGTTGGGTGCCATCATGACTAGGTGAATTTTGGATCGTGACACTCCCACTCCGTGATCACGAGCCACCCTCCACGATCACGAAGAAGCACCCTACCCCAGAAAACCAGCAATCTAAAAACAAGGGAAAATAGTTTGAAACCACCCTGAATCACACCCAGCCCCCGGGACCCCATCTAATTATGCCAAAAAGTCTCAATACCTTATCCAAACTTTTCAAGGGCATAAAAAATCACGAATAATATCAAAACCAAGAATCAACAATCAAAATCACTCTATTAAATTCAAGAACTTCCAATTTGCCACCAAGCGTCTGATTCAAGTCTAATCAACCCGGATTTCAACTAAACTTTGCAAACAAGTTTGAATGACATAATGAACCTATACGAAGCTTTGGAGCAATAATCCGACTTCAATATCACCAATGTTAACCCTATGTCAAACCTATGAACTCCTACCAATTATCAACTTTCATCAAATAGAGCCAAAACATCCTATGAACCTTCAAATTCGATTCTGAGCATACGCCTAAGTCCAAAATCAACATATGAACCTATTGGAATTATCAAAACATTAATTAGAGATCGTTTATACAAAAGTCAAACCTTGGTCAATTCTTACAACTTAAGATTCCAAAATGAGACTAAGTGTCTCAATTCAGTCTCAAACCTCTTTGAAGCCAAACCAACCACCCTTGCAAGTCATAAAACCATATAAACACACACAGAAAGTATCAAATAAGGGAACGGCGCTCAAATACACAAAATAAATGGCTGAGTCATCACAATGGGAAGGCAAGACATTGGGCTTAATGGGATACACTTTTCTTGCCAAAGAATGAGGGTGCTCTACGTTTTAGATTCCTTCATGATGTCTCAAAGGATTTTTTTACCAAACTTTGGTGGAACTGTAGAACAAAAGACATACTTTTGACTATATTTATGAGAAACAAATAATGCAAAAAGATAAATGAAGTTATAGTTCCACAAAAATATAGTTCACATATATGGAAGAAGATGCTTGAAATGAGAGAGTTAATTGAACATCAAATATGGTGGAAAGTAAAAAGGGATAATTTATTGTTCTGGATTGATAATTGAATAGGTTTTTGGGCACTCTACCATGCGACTGGACCTGATTGTTGGTGTAATGAATCAATTGTTAATGTGAGTGATATTGTAGAAGATGGAGTTTGGAATGAGCATATTCTGAGGGATACTACCTGAGAAATTAGCTGAACACATTTTGGAGTGTATTAAACCTCCTTAGAATCAAGAAGAGATGAATAGGCCATGCTGGAGACAAAGGGCCAATTCACAGTCAAATCGTCTTGGCAATATATTAAGATGAGGAGGAGCCAGGAGAACAAAATTTATAAATTTATTTATGTGAAGGGAATGCCATTCAAGATTTCTTTCTTTATGTGGAGGTTATAGAAAGCTAAAATACCATTAGACGAATCTTCAAAAAGAATGGAGTAGTTAATACCATCAAGGTGTTGGTGTTGTAGAAACCCTAAGAAAGAAATAATATCTCATGTGTTTTTGAGGGGTTAATTTCATTTATGGTCATTCAACTATCTTTTAATTTTATTAAAGTCATTTAACTATTTTTTGTCACTTAAAAGTAACTAAACTTTACTGTTGTTACCTAAAAGTCATTTTGGCTCAACCCCTACCATATATATGACATGACATAAAATTTAATGAGAAAATTCCAAAAATAAATACCACATAAGTTTAAATGAGTCATACCCACTAAATCCATTTCTCCTTAATGTGATTTGACGACCCATAACCCAAATGGGTTTCAATAGGGGGAAAAACGCACACCCCTGATAAAATTAGGTCTTATGATTTTTTGGAGGGTTTTGATCGTATAGATACAATCTTTCTTTTGTCTAAACAATTGCAATAGGTTGTCTATAATTGCATGTCTATTGACAATTTTCCTTATGCACTTTAATTACATGTGTTGCTTACTAAGCAGGTTATTAGTATGCTGGTGTTGCTTAATAAGCAACATTTTGAAATTAATATAATGCTAGCTTGTGAAAATAGATTCTTATTAGCGTTATTATTCTTGTATGCTTATGACACATTAATATGTTGTGTGAGTCGTGAGATGGATACAATAATATTTTAACTTCACTAGAAAATTATAAATATGTTATGTGAGTTGGATACAGTAGTATTTTAACTTTAGTAAAGTTTTAAAACGACTCGAATGGGGCATACAATCAAGAGAAGAATTTTTTAGTATCGAATAATTATAAATGGGCATTATGTAACAGAAAAGGCAAGAATTTTATAGCATAGGATAATTATTTTAAACTAATGTGGAATTTAATTTTTTTTTAATTGAAACTATTTGGGTTATGGGTCAAATCACATTAAGGAAGAAATGGAACTAAAGTGGGTATGGTCCATTTAAGCTTATGTGGCATTTATTTTGGATTTTTCTCAATTAATTTTATGCCATGTCATATTTATGGTAGGGGTTTGAGCCAAAATTACTTTTAAGTGACAATGATAAAGTTTAGTTACTTTTAAGTGACCAAAAAAAGTTGAGTAATTTTAGTGAAATTGAAAGATAGTTAAATGACCATCAGTGAAATTAACCCTGTTTTTTAGATCTCCTGTAGCTATGTTCCTATGGAAATTCTTTTGTGCACCTGCGGGGATTAATATAGAAGGCAAGCAAGTTGTTTAAGTAATAAATAAATGGTGGAATTCCTCAGTGAATATAAGTTTGAAGACAGTGTATCATATTATTCCATCCCTGATAGTTTGGAACTTATGGAAAAAAAGAAATTCTGGTATGTATGGGAAGACATTGTCTATAAATAGGATGATTTTCCAGGTATCCAATGTCATGCATATGCTGCTTAAGGTGTGAAGGATTTCATTCTTAGATCTGATTGTTAAATGGGCTGACTTGCATGACAAACTACATCATCACATCCCAAGATTGTAGTACACTAAGGTGTTATGGTAGTTACTTCCTACTGGATGGATAAAGTGCAATATGGATGAAGAATGTAGAGATAACCCTGGAAGTGTTTCATATGAATTTTGTATTGGAGATGGTGTTGATGATATATTGTATGCCCAGGCTAATGACATTCAAGATGCTACCAAAATCATGGCTGAAGTTGTGGCTATATCATAAGCACTAAGGTACATTGTTTACTCCTAATTCTCTCCTTGCTTGATTAGAACTAATTCCCTCTTGATGAAAAGAGTTCAAGATGATGTTTGGGAACCTCCCTAGAGTATTATTAATTAAATAGAAGAGATTAAAAAGCTGAGAACCAATTGTATGATGGCACTAGCACATGTATTGAGGGAAGAAAATTAACTGGCAGATCATCTTGCCAATCATTGGAGAACAATGCCATGACGCAAATTTCTTCATTTGAGGAATTAGATAGTAAGGGAAGAAGGATCCTAAACAATGACAAATCACAACTACCATATATTAGGGTAAGAAATGCAAAGATTGTATGTACAAATTTGGGGATGGAAAGGATTGGTGTGACAACATGGATGTTCATGGTGGTGTTTGTTGAACAAGTTGTATCAGGAGGTTGGGATAAAGGTGCATATTTTTCTACTCATTCTTATGGAGGAGAGTAGGAAATGTCTTTTTCAACTTACAATATAAGGTTTGGTTTTTATGCAGGTACAAACTTGGGCTTTGGATTCTTTGTATATGTTGGCAAACCCTCAAAGGGTGGTATTAGCGTATTTAATACTCAAATCCCTTGGGGCTAACAAATATATAAAACAGCCCCTACACTATGATCAGAAGGTTGCAGGCATGGATGGAGAATGTGCCTATCTAGTTAGTGGATATAAAATTTATGGATAGATAGGGTAAGTGTCACAAAGTACAGGCTCTTTCGATGCATACTGGAGGTGATTTGGTCTTCATAATCATTGGAGAGTAGGAACTGAAATACAAAGATCATTACAAGCAAGTTTTCTAGTGTCATTCTTGTTGGTCATGTTTACCCTCCTTGTCACATACACTGGCAAGATGGGTTGAAGCTGAGGATCTGCTCAGATCATGTGGAACCATTAGACGTGGAAATCCCCAACGTTTCGGAGGTGCACTGGGTGCCTAGGTTCAACTCTCTAAAGTTGGACATGGATCCAAAGTATTATTTGAGCTATCAATGTATCGAGCTTGATCATGTGTCTAGTTTTAATACATATGCAGTTGTTAGAGCTCTTAACTTCATCTATTTGCTTAGCTATTATTATAAGAAACCTTAATTGCTACTTTGATCATCAGACACATGTTAATTTTCTTCATGTTTTACTTTAGCTACCATAAGACTTTGTTATTTTTGAACTTTTTTATTAATAAAATAAATTAGCCACTAAACACTCTGCTTAGTGGTAGTATATTAGCTAAAAAAAATTTATTATTTCTGTAGTCACTGTTGACAAGATTTGGGTGTCTTCAAATAGTGAAACAAATTATATACCATTAAGAAGTAGGAGCTCTTCTAATAATTACACTGTCGGAAAACCTAATAAATTCCCAGATCAATATGCAAACCTAATCAAACTTTCTATCCGAATATATCTTTTTCTTAAAATTTCTCAAAAACGATAATTTTGAGAATTACACAGATTGCTTACACGGTATGGCGCATGAATAACACCACTCTTAAGAGCGTGAAAATAAGTATTTTTTTTATTTTTAATTTTCTTTTCTATCCTTCACCTTCTCTCCGCCACAATCATTCCATGCAACCTTCTCTTGGTCGGAAAAATGGTTTCGGCGACTCCGGTTTAAGATTTTTACATACCCATTTACCATTTCTCTGCAACATATGTTGGATTTCGTTGAGTTGTGAATAGAAAATAAAGGGATATTATCTCGCACGAAATAAAGAAACTTATTTCCTGAAAAGGCATCAGGCGAGGCACATATTTTTCCGAATATATACCTGGCTTGAATTGGCTCTTCATATCTCACTCATTCATTGCCTATAAATGTTGAGGAATTGTGAGCACGTGATTTTTACCGTACCCGAAATACTCCTATAAAAATAATAAAAATAATTTTTAATTAATTATTAGCCATTTTTAGGAATTTTATTAGATTTTTTATTACTTATATTTTCTTGTTGCTTAATTTCTTAAGTAATTAACTCATGAAAATACCCAAAAATATTATGCATTGTATTTAGGATTGATTTTATATTTTTTAGGATTGAATTAGTAGTTGTTGGTTCTTAAAAATTGAAAATCATAAAAATAGTTCATTTTACACTTGTCTTAAATCTTTAGTTCTTAGAATCAAGCGTTATTATAATTTTTATGAGTAGTTATTTAGCTTAATTTCACATCTAGGTAATTTAGGATTTTTAATTATTAAGTTCTTTATTTTTAAAAAATATAAAGAGAAAATTAAAAAAATAAAAGAAGCTAAAAAATAAAATAAAGAGAGAGAAAATTGGACTGGGCTGATTTATATTCAATTAAACCAGGCCCAATTGAGTTTACCGGACAAGCCCAAAACTTTTCCCCCTTTCCTTAAACCAAAACAACCCCGTTTCGGTTAATTGGCTCATCTGAGCCGTTGATCTCAACAGATCCAACGGCTCAGAACTAACCTTCCCCTACTATAAAACTGTCCTAACCGATCCCTACCCCCTCCCCCCAATTTCCATCGTTTCAAACACAACCCTCTCTGAAAACCCTAGCCACCTCCCAAAAGTTCTGCGCAGCCATGGCAGCTACTCCCTCAAATCCACTCCAAAATCAACCAAAATCACACCCTAGAACCGTCCTTACCCCCTCATCCCAAGTTTGCAACCCATTTTTATCAAAAATCCATAAAAGTCTTCAGATTTTAAATCGAAAACCAAGAAACCCTAAAGTCCGAAATCTTTAACTCAAAGCTTTTGGGAGCCGATTTGAGTTTAAAATGGACTTTAGCCGTGTGTTCTTAACAAGAAACACGGTTAAAGTCAATTTTTACTTAAAAATCAGATTTTTAGATGTTTAATTCAAGGTATCGTCCTTTTCCTTTCATTTTCTTAGTTTTGTTCTCCATTTAATTACTTGTTTGTAGTGTCGTTCATCTTCTATCCCTTTTCTATAGTTTTCCATTTTCGATTTTGTGTTTCGGGTCAAAATCTATTTGTTCTCGTTATTTTGTGTCACTGGTCTTGTTCCTCGTTTGGGATTGAGTCATTAAGACTCTGTGGAAGAGGTCACGGAAACATGAAGTTTCTGAAAATTGAAGCCCAAAGGGATTAGGTTGAAAATTGGACTTGGGCTATGTGTTTGGGCCGGGTCAATTTGACCCGTAAGATGGTTAAAACCAGAAAAGGGGTCAATTCGGGTAAAATTTGTAGAAACTTCTAGGAAGCTCTTAGTGGCAATTAAATAAATCAAAAGGAAAATATTGGGGTGCAAAAGATACTTTTAGGAAGTTAAAAACAGAATCTGTTAAAAAGGGGGGAAGGTTCTGGTTACAGGCACATGCAAATCTGTTAAGGGGGAGGAGGATATCGTGTGAGTGGATTTTTGGATAACAGAAAAATCTAAATTATATTCTGACTTTGGCATATAAAAAGAGGGGCAGAGTTTAATTTTGGGGGACGGAAAAAATCATTCACTCACATAGACATAAGAACATTCTCTGGGTGAGAAGACAGTGATTTTTGTTTTCTTTTCAAAATAAGTTTTCTCATTGCTTCCTGTTTTTGCATTTAGCGCGTCAAGCTATTGGCTGACTGCTTGCTCGCTGTTTCTTCATCAAAATTTGATTGGTATTCACTGCTAAATAGGTAAGCCCATATATCCCTGTAATTTCAAATTAAAATCACAAATGAAGTGAGTAATTTACTGTTTAGTGCTGCAAGGTTGACATGTTTACTGTTTTAATCTATCTGAATTCTTCTCTATTTCTAAAATGATGAATAGATGAACTCAGATTGGTTATTGGTAATGGATCATTGAATGATTATTGTAATATATGTTTTCTTCTCCTCGAGGTTCTGTTTGCTTTGCTTAGTTTATTCACTCATGATTGATTAACTATTTCTATTTGCATTGTATCTGATTGAAGTACTGGTTCAGAACTACTCCTAAATTGTTAGTAGTTATCAATAGCTGGTGGTCTTATGTTAATTACTGCTGTAATTAGAATACCTAATGTACTGTAAATCAGCATTTGCTTGACCAAAAATAGAGCATTTAGTTGACATGCTCGAAGTTAATTACACTAAGAACCAATGTACATCTCATCTCTACTGTTCTGACTGATCTTCCTTATAATTGTATAAGTAATATTGAATCTGATAGAGTTCATGCCAATGAATACACACTGAATTCTGTTTTCGTTGAGATGTGTGGGCCACATTGGTGGCCTATTTCTGAAATGCAATCTTGCTTAAGGTTGGTATTAGGCTTACCCCTGATCTGGCCCATTTCAGCAGCATTTAAGCCTAAATTGACGCTTGTTTTGCTTAAAACCAGTTCTGTTTGAAATTAGGTTATTTCTGAGATTTAAAATATGGCTGTTTTTCTGGAAATAGTGTGAAGTTCAAAACATGAATACTTCTGAAATCTGCATACTGTTCTTCTAAATTTAGAATTAAAATTCGAAGTATGACTATGTCTGAATTAGTGATAAACTTTAAATCATGGCTACTTCTAAAATTAGTGTAAGATTCGAACTCTGGCTGTTTTCGAGTATTAATGTTGAAATTTAAAAGATGGTTGCTGTTCTGGAAGTAGTGCTATTAGTGTAAAATTTAGAATATAGTTATTTTATGGGGTTAGTGGCTATGTTTGTAATTGGGCCTGTTTCGTTTGAAATCTGTTCATTTTGAAATCAGGCTGTTTCTGAAATTCGGTGCCAAAACTTAAGACATAGTTGTTTATTCTAAAAAATAATGAGAATTAAAATGTGGCTGTCTCCTGAAAATTAGTGCTGAAATTTAGAATGTAATTTTGTCATGGAATTAGTGGCTATATTTGCAAATGAATTTATGCTGAATGATTCGTACTGGGCCTGATCCACTTCTGGAAATCAAATGGGCCTGCTATTGACATGAATTCTTAATAATGCATAGTGTTAAAAGTTCCTTTAAATTAATAGAGGGGAGCCATATGATTAACAACGATCACTTATGGCCCTTTTAATAGTTACAGACAAGTTTCGAAATAATTAAGTCTTAAACGCCTCATACTTCGTAGCTTGCTTTTAGGCGCGATTAACAACATTGTGACTATGGGTACGGTTCCCGTGACATAGTAACAATGCCAATTTCGAGGGTGCCTCTTAGGTGACTCGATTTTAAACTCAAATAATAAAACTGTCAAGTAATTTGAGGCGTGCCGTGCCAAATGAAATCTCCAAATACATGGCCCTCATTAATCAAATACTTAAAAAATCGAGGTGTGCTATTTAAAAAAATTTCATGGCCCTCGAAAAGCTAAAAACGCATAGCTGCTTTAGTTATGTTATTTTAATAACTCAATTCCCTAAACCCGGGTGCGCATTTATGTGACCCAAATTCAAATCTCAATGTTTAATGAAGATGTGTTACGGATCACGGGTGCATTTATGTGATGTGGTCCGCGACATATTTTAAATAACATTGCAATTCTCCAATAATTCTAAAAGCGGAAAAGCGGGATAAAGTGAAAATATACTATAGGCTAGAAATATGTATTAAAATCAGATAATAAGCCGATTATAACAATTGAGCGACCGTGCTAGAACCACGGAATCCGAGGGTGCCTAATACCTTCCCTCGGGTTAACAGAATTCCTTACCTAGAATTTCTGGTTCGACAGACTTTGTTAAGAAAGTCGAAATTTTTCCTCGATTTGGGATAAAACCGGTGACTTGGGACACCAATCTAAAATTTCAAGTGGCGACTCTGAAAATAAATTAAATAATCTCATTTCGAATAATGTCATTTTAATTGGAAAAACTCTTTTATATACTCCTCGGGGGTAGACGAAAAAGAGGTGTGACAGGCCTCGCTTCAGATTTTTCCAAAAAATTTTCCACTCTACTGCATATTTTCTTACAAATAAAATAGAGTCTCTGTATGATTTGTTAGTATGTTTGCGTTTGACATTTGTTGGAATTTGAAGTACTGCTGTTCCAACAAAGGTATATTCATTTTATTTTATGAGGAAATAATCAATCACCTCTGATATAGCGAGAAAATTAAATTTTTTAAGAAATATTTAATTAATATTTATATTTTTCCCGTCTATTTGTTATCCAATTTATTTCGTATATTCTGCTTTACTGTTTTGAACACAAGTTTATAACAAGCTTGTTTTCGTCTCTTTTTTGTTGTTAGAGACTAAAATCTTAGTATTTTTTTACTTCCAGCTCGACTACACAATGGGGACTCGTGTTTGGTCATAGTTTGAATTTCTAAATATAAGATATTGAGTTTAAAGATTTAGATTCCTTAATTTCCCTAGTTCCATTTCTCCCACAAATAAATAGTAAGAAAAATCAAATCCTTTCTACTTTGTATTGAAAAAGAATCTTGAAATATCAAAAATCTGGTTGACCCAAGGATAAGTTTCCAACAAATCATGTATTCCATTTTCAATCGACCAACATTGTACTAGTAGGATCAATCGCATGATTGGACAATTTTTGGGATTGCAGTAACAACACAAGTCTCTAATAACTTCGCTTTTGTCAGCCCGCAAATAGAAGAATAGGCTACCTTTTTACCATAAATGGAGGGTGGATAACATAATATATGTTGCATTTATTTTGTTTTCTTGTCTTTTCCTTCTTCTTTTTGCCCTAGTTTTTAAGGTCAAACAAGAAATCAAGTAAGAAAAAAATAATGATTATGTTGGCAAAATGCATGATAGGTAGTGGACTATGATTTGTAGTGGTCTGAGCAATTATAGAGGCGATTATACTTGAAAGGGGTGAGACATAATGTGCACGTTCAAGCAAAGTGGGGTTGCCAAAAACAAGATGCTGCTAACTTGGGTTCCAATTTCTCTCAGAGTCATTAAACATCATGACTGCAAATATGACTAAGAAAAATCTTGAATTGATGATAGGGTCAAATGGGATGATAGGGACATGATTTGGTCCCAAATCTAAAGTATAACTAACAACCACTACTATTATAAGTGGACAATCGTAAGATAGAATTAGTGTGATGTCATTTTCTCTTCACTTTTCTTTTCTTTTGTAATGTAGGGAAAATTCTCGCTCTTTAACCGATTAATTCTAGTGATCATACAATTGGGAGGAAATGTATCATGTCATCACTCGCTATTTTTGTAGAATAGGGATATTTGATAATGATAATAATTGACTTTTACGTTTAAAATAAAATATAACAACTCGATATTGAATTACAACTCAATTCAATGTGATATCGTGCATATACACTACTCGCTATTCTTTGTTAAGCGCTTATTTTCTTTTCCTTTTGGCTTCTCTTACAATTGCACTATCATTTAAAGTTTTAGTAATACTAGGAGTTTCCTATTAAGCTGTTACTAAGCAGGTTTTATTTCATTCTTTTTTGGGGTATTATTACTTTTAGCCGGCGCCAGAAACTATTTACATTTGGTAGCCGAAAGAGTATATAAAATTTGTATGATTTTTGTATATAAGATACAGAACATATATATATAAAAAATATACAAATTTTATATATTTTTTAACTATTATTTTTACAGCGCCTACACAGTATCATTTTCTCTTCTTTCTTTTTATCCTGCATGGGGCGTGAATTCCTTTCATTTGCCATAAGTTCTATAGTAATGCAAATCCAGTAAATGATACTCAATGTTAAATAATACGTACGGTATTTTCTAGAAGACAAAAAATTTAGTTACATAGTAAAGTAAGGATGAATTGCAGAAATTATCTTTTTTAAAGGCCACTTTTAAATTTATCCTTAATTATGGGGTCTTTTTTTAGTCTCTCTTGGTTCCTCTATATTGCACTATAATTTAGGAATTTAACAAGTCTCGTAACTTCAGATGATACTAATACTCGGAATTGCCTGATCCTAAGTAGGATTTCATTCATTCTTTTATTTTTATCCTGAGTGGGACGTGAACTCATTTCCTTAATACAAGACTTAGAATAATATAAATCCCGTACATTGATGCTCACTGTTAAATAACAAAATGTATATTGAAAAAACAAATTTACTAAGCTATAGTAATGTAACTTATTTTGCTTTGTGGATCTGTAGGCCCAGTAATAGCTCCTTTATCCATTTTCATAACCCAAACTCAACTGCAGGTCCACTAGGCGCAAAGAAAATGAAATTAACCCGCCAAACTAATATTTAGCAAGTTTATATTTTTTTTTATAAATGTATAAAAACAGGCTTTGGTATCAGTAAGAATTTTAGAAGTCAATTGGCCAATGTAATTCAGTAGTAACCTTTTTTTTTTTCTTACATGAATTTTCATCTCCATTTTAATTCTCTGTATGTTCATAAAGAAGATGAGATGCATAAATTCAACCACAAACCTTGGGTGAACTAAATTTTGCAATTTCTTACCTGGGAATTACACTTGTATTTTTGTTGAGCAACAATGTAAGAAGTAATTATGAATTCGTTACCTAGCAAAGTACATTTTACTAACACAAAAATTCGTCTTATGTTTGCATTAAAGCTAGTCGTTTGGTAGGGTGTATAAGAATAATGTTGAATAAGGTGTATTAGTAATGCAGGGATTAGTAATGCATGAATTAGTAATGTAAGCATTAGTTATGCAGATATTATTTCTTATCCTTTGTTTTGTGTGGTATATTAAAATAAAATGTATCGCATAATTTTTAAAAAAATTACTTGTTTACAAAAATGCCCTCCATATTCTTTAGCTTTAAGGGATTATAAGGATAATTTTATCTTTAACTATGCTAATGCATGCATTAATAACCTTAGTAGTGCTAATACCATGGTTTCCTATGTATTAATTATACATGGGATAATACCAAATAAGTTGTATAACTAATTGCATTAGTAATACATAAGTTAAAAGAGTGTACCAAACAAGGAGTTAGCAATACCAAAAACTAATGCATACATTATTTTCTTTAATTCATCCAACCAAACGACCTCTAACTGCATCACATGAGAATTACAAGCAAATTACAATTGTAACACATCAGAGAATCATGTCCTAAATGCGTGAATATCTATATAAACATGGAAATAATCTCAAAAGGAGGTTTCTAAACCATATAAGTTTACGATCACAGTGAAATTCATCACGGCATCTTCATACCCTGTCAGCTACGTTCATACAAGTATGTTAGCCCATACATCATACCATAGCTACTTCTTTTCTTCCTATTAGCGAAGCGCTACATACAAGGTGTACCAAGCGTAACGAGTATTTGTCATTAGCTATAACGTGTTTCAATCACTAAAATTGAATTGCGGGAACGAATTTGACATAGAAAACCCTAGACATCAAGAAAGAGAAGTGTAGACGTAGAGAAGAAGAAAGTATTTTTATTTCAGTCAAATGAAATGAATCTAACCGTATTTCTGGATCCTTTTGATCCTTATATACAACCAGCACAAATTACAAATATGAACACAAGACAAGTTAATGTGTCTAGAAAAGTAAAGACTCGATACAAATGCATGTAAAATAGACTATATCAGCTATCAGTTATTTGGGCCTTCTTATTTGGGCTGCTCATTATGAACTGGGCCACTGTTAGCATGTCGATATCAAGTTTTCAGTAGTCAAGGATATTACATTTTCAAGTTGTCCCACTCAAGATTTCTTTGATTACAACTTGGCTCTTCCCAAGGATTGTTTAATGGTGAAAATCACTTCTCGAAGTCCAATACACCTTTTCTCTTTAATTCTAGGCTATTGGTAATTAGATTGAATGCAGCTCCCAAAAACCCTTCCCAAAGTGTTTAGTAGAGGAAGAGATGAAATAAGAAAATTCTGGCTTTTGAATTAGATTCCTCTACATTCGACATGTTCAATTCAATCTATATTAACTATCAAACTAAGGTCATTATGACTTAGAGAACGGAACTCGTCAACTCTGCGGAGCACATACAGCAGCGTAAAAAATGAGGACAATGAGCTTTTTAAAAAATCACAAAAATAATGAAAAATAATTAGCAATAGGTACCGCGGTAATCACTAAATTAGTAAATTGTTATCCCATCATAAATAAAGGAACAGAAATGAAAAACTTACGAGCTGATGAAGAAGTAACATGTGATCACACCTTCTAATCTAATAAGAGTGGATGATTCTGCTTTCTTGATCTAGGATGAAAAGGTTCTGCTAGAAAGCTATCGCGCACCATTTCTCGTATATCATTTAATTATCCCACCCTGCAAGGGAAAGAAACTCATCAATCTAGAAGTAGATCAAAGATGTTCGAAGCAGCACTGCACCAAGAAATATATGAAGGAGTAGGGGCTTATTAAAGTTCTGGTATTATAAAGAATCACTTGCTAAAATTGTAAACATCAATTTAAGTAGAAATGTAAGTAAGGAACAAAGTGTATAGTGATTCTTTTGTTCTCTTTTATAAATACACTACTGACTAAACCTAGCATATGTTTGAACTTTTAAGTGTAGAGGCTGAACTATTACACATTGTTTCACCATTTCACAGGATATGAGTGTCAACAGTCAAAAGGGAGATATATACAGCATGTTAGGTGTAAACAGAGAGAAAAAATTATGACTGATTAGCAAGCAGTCACTTGAGATAGTTTGAGTCTCACATCGTTTCTCATGGATACGCTGATGTCCCGTAGAAATGCGGCACTTTTAATATAAATTTTATAGACTTTAGTTTATCTTTTAAAGCATTTTGGCTTGTTTCTTATGTTGTTTTGTTGTGTTGAGAATTAAGTTTTGATGATTAACAATTGTGTCCAATGCATGTGTGCTAAGAACCAGATTTGCTAAATATTTGCCAAATATTTGAAAGATTTGATCACCGATTAGAAGATTATGGATTAGCTCCATTATCTCAACAACCACCATTCAAAAGAAAAAAGATCCAGGAGATTTCACTATTCCATGCAGTATTTGTTTGTGTAATTTTGCAAGAGCTCTTTGAGACAATGGGACTAGCATAAACCTAATCTCTTTTGCTATCTACAAGCATGCGAGATTGGGGATACCTAGGCCTACTAGTATGAGATTGCAAATAGTCGACCGAGTGGAGAAGCAACCGGTAGGGATATTTGATGATGTGCTCGTGAAAGTGGGTAAGTTCCTTCTTCCCGCCTACTTTGTTATCCTTGATTGTGCAGTAGATAAAGAAATTTCCATCATTTTGAGAAGAGAACTTATGGAGTCGGAGAGAAATGACTTTTCAAGAAAGTAAGGGCATGAAACTACCAAATGCATATGAGAGTATATCAGTAATTGATGTTGTTGATGTGGTGGAGGATGTTATTGAGGTGAAGATGGAAGAGGAATGCCTCGGTAAGTCATTGGCGGTGATCTTGATGAATTTTGATGTTGATGATATAGAGGGATATGTGGAGATGGTGAACGCACTGAGAGGGTTCAGTGCATATACCTAGGAACCAAAGAATCTTTCTATTGACTTGGAGAATAGAGTCACCCCTCCCATCAAGCCTTCAATCATTGAGTCGTCACAACATGAGCTCAAGCCACTACTGCCATACTTAAGGTATAAGTTTCTTGGCTTTAATGATATTATACCTGTAATCATTTAATCTTTGTTAAATAATGTGCAGGTTGAGAAATTATTGGATGTCTTGAAGAAGCATAGATGAGCTATTAATTGGACACTAGCAGATATCCGGGAGAATCTAACTGGTATTTGTGAGCACAAAATTCAACTTCAAAAAGGATATCAAACCTAGCGTGGAGCACCAAAAGAGGTTGAATCCCTCCATGTAAAATGTGGCAAAGAAGGAAATCATAAAATGGTTGGACGCTGGGGTTGTTTACCCCATCACGGATAGTCCTTGAGTGAGTTCGGTGCAATGTGTTCCAAAGAGTGGAGGCATGACCATAGTTCAAAATGAAAAAAATGAAATCATTCTAACGAGGACTATGACCAGATAGAGGGTTTGTATGGAGTACTGGCAAGCTCAATATTGCTACTTGCAAATACCATTTCCCTATGCCTTTTATTGATCAAATGCTTGATCGGCTATCGGGAAGGTCATTCTATTGCTTCTTGGATGTATATTCCGGCTACAACTAGATAAACATAGCCTTGAAAGATAAAGAGAAGACGATATTCATTTGTCCTTATGAAATCTTTGCTTTTAGTTGAATACCATTTGGGTGGTGCAATGCCCTGGCCACCTTTTAACGGTGCATGAAGTCGATTTTCTCGGATATGGTGGAAGACTTCTTGGAGGTGTTCAGGGATGACTTCTCTGTGGTTGGTTACTTATTTGAAAATTGCCTTGACAATCTTGGGCAACTGTTCAAAAGATGCGAAGAGACCAACCTTGTGCTTAATTGGGAGAAATGATGGTGGATGAGGGTATTGTTCTTGGCCACAATATCTCCAAGCAAGGCATTGAGGTTGATCGAGCAAAAATTGAAGTTATTTCCAAGCTTCCTCCTCCTACTTCTGTCAAGGGTGTTAGAAGCGTTTTAGGGCATGCCAGTTTCTATCAAAGGCTTCTCAAAGATTACAAGCCCCATGTACAAGCTTCTTGAAAAAGATGCTAATATGTTTGATGAGAAGTGCCTCAAAGCTTCTGAGGAGTTGAAATCAAAGCTCACCACGACACCCATTAGTGTCACTCCCAATTGGTCTCTTCTATTTGAACTTATGTATGACACTAGCGGAGTGGCTATTTGGGCGGTGTTTGGTCAAAGACACAACAAAATTCTACACCCCATCTACTATGCAAGCAAGACACTTAAAGGCGCACAAATGAACTACACGGTGACGGTGCAAGAGTTGCTTGCCATGGTCTATGCTTTTGAAAAAATTTGGGCCTACTTGTTGGGATCCAAAGTGATAATCTTTATATATTATGTCGCTCTCCGTTACCTTATGGCAAAAAAGGACGCCAAACCAAGGTTGATTAGGTGGATTCTTTTGCTGCAAGAATTTGACTTTGAAGTCAATGATCGGAAAGGAACGAAAAATCAAGTTACGGATCACCTATCTAGGCTTGAAGAGGCGGGAGATCAAAGGGATATCTTGATATCAATGATGCCTTTTTGGATGAGCAACTTTTGGCATTATCTAGCACTTCAACTCTTTGATATGCCTATATCTCTAACTTCTTAGTTAATGATCTTATTCGCAACGAACTGAAATGTTATCAAAAAAAGAAGTTCTTGAGGGATTGTAGGCAATACAATTGGGGATGTCCCTACTTGTTTTGGATATGCGCCAACAACATCATAGGGGTCGTGCTCCGGAAGAGCAGGTGATGCCGATTCTTAAAGTGTGTCCTGACTCTTCGGTTGGGGGTCATCATGGTAAAAATTGTATTGCGGAAAAAATCCTTGAGTGTAGCTACTATTGGCCATCAGTCTACCAAGACGTCAATCTGATGGTAAAATCATGTGATCAATGTCAACGACAAGGGTCAATTTCTAAAAGGCACGAGATGCCCATGAACTTTGTGAAGGAAATAGAAATCTTTGATGAGCGGGGGGTTCGACTTTATGGGTCCCTCTGTGAGCTCATATGGTATGACGTATGTCTTGGCGATAGTGAATTATGTTTCGAAGTGGGTCAAAGTGGTTGCCCTGCCAAATAATAAGGCGAGGAGTGTAACCGCCTTTTTGAAGAAAACATATTTACTCGATTTGGCACCCCAAGAGCCATCGTTAGTGACGGTGGATCTCATTTTTGCAACAATGTCTTTGCAGAGTTGCTAGAGAAATATGGAATTAAGCACAAGATGGCCACTTCGTATCTTCCTCAATCAAGTGGTCAAGTTGAAGTCTCCAATTCAGAAATAAAAAACATTCTAGTAAAAATTATTAATGCAGATAGGACAGATTGGTCAACAAAGCTAGATGACGCTCTTTGGGCTTATTGGACAATATTCAAAATGCCTATAGAAACTTTGTCTTGTCAGTTGGTCTTTGGTAAGGCATGTCACTTTCCAGTTGAACTAGAATATAAAGCCATGTGGGCGTTGAAAAAGTTAAGTCTTGACTAGACTGTATCAAGGATGACCCAGCTCAATGAGATGGATAAGTTCTGTTTCCAAAACTATGAGAATGCATCAATGTGATAAACTAATAGAAAGTGAAATAACTCCTGCCAGGAGCTTCAAATGGATTTGGGAAATCTATTGTCCTAATAAATTAAAAATCCTCCTATGGAATTGTTACCATGATTGACTATCCTATAGATCTTATCTCCACCACATTGAAATGAATGTGGACAAGGTCTGTACTATCTGTCGAGAGGATGTAGAGGACATTCCACATGTTTTCCTACCCTGCTTCATTGCCAAAAAATTTTGGCACTCTTTAAATCTGAACAACATCTCTTCAAATTCAGACCACTCCCACTGGATATAATAAGTTATAGCAATCCAACTATACCCTCCATCAATGTAAATTGGCCTCAACTTTTTCCCTTTGCTATGTGGAACCTTTGACTTAACAGGAATAGAAATATTGAAAATAATACTACTAATAATGTTTCAATAACCTTTGTCATTAAACAAGCTATAGAATATGTTCTCCTGACTAACAGAAAGTAGTCCTTCGAGGAAAATCCATTCCAACACTCGCTGGCATAAACCTTGTACTGGATGGTACAAGCTTAACGTGGATGGAGCTTTCAAGCATAATATCGGTGGCTTAGGAGGAGTCATAAGAAACAAAAGGGGTGACTGGATCCTGGTATTTCATGAGAATAAGCATGCATTAACATCTACTCATGCAGATATTCTAGCCTTAAAATAAGGCTTAGAATTAGCCCTTCAACATAACCTGTTGCTGCTTGAAATAGAAACTGACTCGACACAGGTAATCAATCTTTTGGAAGATGGCCACACCTCTTACGACTATCTTCTACACTTTTGCAGGTGGTCAATATCCAGGAAGGGGAAGGAGCTGGTAATCGGAATTACTTTCGACAAGAAAACGAAGTAGTTCACCTGTTAGCGCAGTAAGGGGCTAGGCAACCCAATCCTGATAGCTTAGTGTGTTTTGTAGTACCCCCTACCTTTGTTGAGTCCAGGACGCTGATGGACAAGGAGGGTCTTTCTTCTCCCAATAAGTTAGTTGTTGAAAGTAACTGTAGGAAGTTGGCCAAACTTGATAACCTAAATGCCATAGAAGGCCTTTTAGTTGTTTGTAATGATCCTATGGATCTTATGTCTGGCCTTTCGTAGTATTAATGAATAAATTATTCCAATTTCTCAAAAAAAAAAAAAGGAATTCTGATGGGGCGGTGGGATATAAAAGTGATGAAGTGGCAGAACGAGATGGCAACCTGTTATTGTCTCATTGAATAAGAAGGAATAAGAGATAAAGAAAAAGAAAAAGAAAAAAAGAGTAATTAAATAATAATATAAAATGAAAGAAAAGTAGAAACGTACATTTTTTTAAAAATCTTGCAAAAAATATTTTTTTTCAATTCTCACTCTTTATAAGAAAGTGATAAAGAGAGAGATATACACTTTCTTTTTCATGTAGGCTCAAAAGGGGGTAATAACAAAGTATGCAAGCAAAACTGATGGGAGTATGTAGGCTCCAGGGATAATTATTTATATCCCTTCTGCAAAACAAAACTGATGGAGATGTATATATGCAAGCAACTCTAATAAAACAATAAAGTGAGCACCTTTACCTTAAATCTTCTCCTCGTTCTAGAACTGAAAGGGAACTGAATTAGTTTTGCAAACAAAAAATCAATTACGAGCAGAAATTAATTTTTTCAACCTGAGTGTTGACTGTCATTGCCACCTCCAATATTGTTTGATCCGTAAATAAAGACTATAAATGTACCAAGGACTAAGACACTCTACAGAACTCTTTGTTATAGTCGTCTATAGTCCTGGTCGAAGCTCTGTTCAGCTTGTTTGAATTAGTTGGCTCAACTCAGCCCAGCGTTAAAACGTCAGCTCAACTTGGTTCAATTTCAATCAAATTCAGCTCAACTTGATCAATACCACTCAAACTCAGCTTCGACTGAGCTGGCTCAGTGTTTCCTGGAAACTTTTATTTCTTATAACACGACTGGCTTATTTCTTAAAACATGTTCTTTCTTTCTTTTTGCCCTTCCTTAGCGGGAAACAGAACGAGTGGACTTCACTCCTGATGCTTCTCATTAAGTTCTTTTAAGTCTTTCATCAAATCTCTATTAAGAATGATTAATGCAGAAGATTTTCTTTCAAGATGAGCTTGACTGCTAGCAACTGTAGCAAGCAGTCTGTGTTTCTACCTCAAAATTCCTCTCTTGCCTTTTGTTAATTCAGTAGTATTAAAGCATACTGAATAGATATCAGAACATTAAGACATGGAACTCTTCAAGAGTATAAGGCAAATACAGAAGCTCTAATATGCACTCAAATTGAGGAAGATAACATTATGAAATACACCATCATAAAAAATCCATCTAGTCATTAACTTTTAGCTTGCAACAAAACTACAAAAATAGAAGAACAATTAGCAACACGACCCAGGAATACTTAGGTGCTTTAGTCATAAGGAACATAAAAGAGACTTCATTTGCTAAAGAACAATATACAAGTGATCTCTCTCCCCTTGCTTCCCACTACTTGAGAAAGTCACTACAAACACACCATTTTCCCTTAACCAGCACGACCAGCTTTGGAAGGGCAGCCTTGGCGTAACTGGTAAAGTTGTTGCCATGCGACCAGGAAGTCACGGATTCGAGCTGTAGAAACAGCCTCTTGCAAAAATACCGGGTAAGGCTGCGTATAATAGACACTTGTGGTCCACCTCTTCCCCCGATCCCGCGCATAGCAGGAGCTTAGTACACCCGACCGCCCTTTTAACACGACCAGCTTTCTTGAACTTAAAATCAAAACCTACAAGGAGAAGGAATTTATCATGATTGTTGAAGCAGATCAATGATGTCCAAGGCAAGGACAATATATTATGTTAAGTGGGATGTCTACTTCTTTGATTAAGTTCTGTAGATTTTTCAACTATCATTGCTTAACTTGTAAAACTATATCATTAGGCAATGTATAAGAAGAAATGGAGCACATAAAATAAAGACAGATTTTTGAACTGATTAGCAAGCACTAAATTGAGACAGTTTGAGTCTTACCTACAATCATTGATGATGACACTAAGACAATCATTCCTCATGCTCTCTTGCTCTTCTTGAATTTCTTTAGCAGATGCTGCAGCGGAAGTTTTGCATTTACACAATTCTATCGACTCCAAGTTACAAATTTCCCCAAAATCTTTAGGGATTTCTTCCGGGTCGAAGCATCTTTTCAGAACTAGGCGTTGCAGCTTTGGAAGTTAACACTGCCAGCTTCCAGTGCTTCAAATACGTCTCATTAATTAGGAGGACCTTAAGTTGAGTAAAAATCTCTTTGTCATTTAATCTCCAGAAAGCACCATAAAATCCATGGTATTTAATTTTAAGCACTTCGAGGTTTGGCAGCATTACGATATTTGCCATGTCTTCCCATGGTAAACAAGTATCTGTTAAAGTCAAGCTATTCAGAGATGTAGGCAAAGAATACTTACCCGGCATTCGGTGAAAGTATTGTCGGTTGCCCCTGAACTTCAATATTTCACATTCTTTTAAACGGGAAAAATTACTTAGGTGCCGGGAAATCTTCACGCACTCGAATTCTTTCAACTCTTCTTCATGATGAATTGTCAGTCTCTTAAGATTCGGAATAGCAGAAAACAATTCAGAAGTACAGCTGGACAAAGCTAGACAGGAAAGTACCTCCAGATTTGTAGCTTATTTTGGGGAAAAGAAAAGAACCCAAAACTGTCTATTATACTTTGGGGGAAGGAAAAGAAGCCACTCACGTGAAGATGTCTTAAATGTTTCATCATCCAGATGGATGCAGGTATAGTTGGAGATTTGTTGTTAGGTGTTCTTTCTTGTACTTCAAATGGCATCAAAGAAGAGACTGATGATGATCAATTGATGGATTTGATATACAAAAAAGTTAAAGGGTTGGAGATATCTTGTTGTAATGGATGATCTTTGGAGTAGTGACATCTGAGATCTTATAACAAGAACTTTTCCGGACGATAATAATGGGAGTCGAATTATTTTGACTAGTAGGCTCAATGATGTGGCTATGCATGCTGACCCTGACAGCCCTCCTCACGAGATGAGCCTATTGAATGTAGATGAAAGTTGGAATTTACTTCATGACAAGGTGTTTGGAATAAAACAGGTTTGTCCTCCTGAACTAGAGGATATTGGGAAGAAAGTAGCACAAAAGTGCCAAGGACTACCTTTAGCTCTTCTATTGGTTGCAGCACATCTCTCTAAAATTGCTAGAACACGAGAAAGTTGGAAAGATGTTGCCAGGAGTGTAAGTAATGTTGTTGCTGATGGACCAGATATATGTCCAGGACTGCTTGCTATGAGTTACAATTATCTACCTAATCATCTTAAACCATGTTTCCTTTACATGGGAGTCTTTCCAGAAGATAGTGAGGTTGAGGTTGAGAGATTGATCAACTTATGGGTTTCTGAGAGTTTTCTATTGGAAGAAAGGTGCAAAAGCATGGAAGAAATGGGAAGAGAGTGTTTGGAGGATCTTCTTAGCAGGAATCTGTTAATGGTTAGAAAGAGGAGATGGAATAATGAGATGAGAACATGTGGTGTCCATGATCGGATTTGCGAGTTAATTTTAAGAGAAGCTGGGAAAGAGAAGTTCCTGCAGGTTACTAAAAATCATGAAGCCACTAATCCTTCCGCACAGAAGCTTCTTGTTCGTCGTTACAGTTTCCATTCAAGCATTTATCAGGCTGCCTACTGGGAGTCATCATCCAGTGATCTCACTCGAACTCTACACTTTTTT
>MCJB01048181.1:0-16259 GCA_002018475.1 Nicotiana obtusifolia | reverse complement strand
TTGTAGGTTCACCATAGCCTTGAACTTCATTTGTACCAAAACTACTTCCCATCACATTCCTCTTCACAGCATCAATCTTTTCTACAAGTGGATAAAATGTTTCATGTAATGCCTTTTTATCCGTTATTTCATTAAGGACTTCATATTTACCAAACCTGCAACTCATCACCTCCCTCTTTAGAGCACAACCATTTCAAGAAGTGTTCTCAAGAAAGTGTTGGATAATGCCTCTCTTTCATTAATTTCATATATCTTTAGTTCTATCACATCTTCTGCTTCATTTACTGTATTTCTGATCTCTCTCTCCAACTCTTCAAACTTTTCACAATGTTGCCTTCTCTTGCCAGTGTTTTCAAGAAAGTTTTGGAAATACTCAAGACTATCAAGGAGAGAGTCCACCATTCTTCTTGTTTCAGTACTAATCCAATGTGCTGCACCAGTTGCTCCAAAGTTCGTTCGAGGGAAATCAGATCAGCATAAGCCATCTCTCACCAACTGTAGGATGAAAAAAAAAATAAAAATTCACTCCTCTCTCTTTATCTGTTTCCTAGATAAAGAAAACATCAATTGTAAACAGGAAAAGCAACAGTTAATAATGAGTTTTAAGCCTCAAATGCTAACCTAGATCTAGCTGGAAGAAAAAATTGAACGGTTTTGCAGATTGATTCAACCAAAACCCGCAAAAAATCAAAATCAACTCCGCAGTCAGTTGATAAAAAGAGAATGTAAGAAATCATAACTCATAAGAGCAGATCTGCCAAAATAAAGAGGAAATAAAACTGAAAGGTGAACTATGACTCAAGGTAGCTAAACTTGAGTTCTTAAAACCAAAAACAAAAGTTGGCCCCTCGGGATTTTTGCTCAAAGATGCAGAACAAATAAATGGAACATACGGTCTTGAAAGCAGCATTGTTTTACATGTCTTAGTGGTTCAGTAAGCTTAAGTTTTCTTTAATTTTAAATTTGCTTCTATGTTCATAAACTGGCAAAAGGAAGAGAAGACAAGAGAAAAAGCAAGCTCAAAAATGAAAGCACATCTCTCTTTTCACTTTACATAAATAAAAAGTGCATGAAAAAAATATGGTAATTAATTACAAAACACTGTTTTGCAAACTCATTTGCTCCTCTTTTCATTGGTTTCTCTGATCAAGCATATATTGGTTGGAGTCACATGGATTTATAGTTATAAGGCCTCAATGCATACCTGGCTTTTGGGAAAGAAACATTTAAAAGCTACTGCAGATTGACACGAACAGAGCCTCTCAAATTCCAAGTTACTAGCTAATGCCTAATGCACTTTGTTGACAGAGAGGGTTGAAAGCACAAACTATAATTTAATGAAGAGAAAATGAAATGTTAAATAGGATGATGTTAAATGAAATGTTAAATAAACTATGCTTCAGTTCTTCAATCTCGAAATAGCACTCACTTTGACTGCCCAAAAGGCTAGTATTGGCAAAATACAACAACAAACACTTCAGTTCGGCCACGAGATTTTTTTCATGTTTTTTTGAAAATTTTGTTTCGAAATTAGTGTTTGGCCATAAAATTTTTAATTTTCACTTGAAGATGATATTTTAGAATTTTTCGAATTGAAAAACTCCAAAAAATTATTTTTAAAATTTTCACTCAGATCACTTATAAAAATTAGAAAACAACTCAAAATTATATTCATGATCAAATACAACTCTAATTTTCAAATACCATTTTCACTTAAATATTTTTCAAAATTTTACAATTTTTACGTCCAAGTGCGCACTTAAAGTTGGAACTTGGAACTTAGATAGCAGTCATCTAGACACTTCTTAACATACATGTGTTCCGCGAACCCCTTACTCTGACATAGCTATGTGTGCATCTTTCACTCACATTTGAGCGCGTGAAGCCTTAAAAATAAGTTTGTCTTTTCATTTTTTAAGCTAACTTTACTTTATTTGGGCCGTACTTCCGCACGTTCATCTTCACGCTTCTGCTCCTTCAATTTTATCCGCCACGAGTGAAAAAATAAATATAGACACAGTTTCTTCCGAATTAGACCAACTGGGGAAAAAAAAACAAGACAAGCACATACAGAGCTTCTTCATATATACCTGTTTCAATTGCTTATGAAATCAACCCCAAGCATTAATGTAATAATTAATTGAATAAATAATATCCATTTGCTATAAAATAATTGTAAATTGTATTTCACAATACTTATGCCTGAGATGAAATTTTATAATAGTAGTTAATAGAGTAAATTGAACTTTTTAAGAATTTATGCTTCATCCAAAATATTCTCCTAAAATCAGCCATAAAAAAAGCACAAAAATTACGTTAACAAATCGCGGCTCGTTACAAATTGTCAGTAAATTTTGCTGCTAAAGTTGAAGTCAATGAAAACCAAGACTTCACCACCACCTCCGCCCGTCACCGCCAATAGAGACATCACTTCTGGCGATAAAGGCTGCTGGACGGTAGAAATTTAGACCAAACTCTGATGATTTTTTGGTGAGTTCTTTGCTGGTTGGGTTTATGAAGAGATGGACTTTCGGGCAAGAAAGAGATGAATGGAGAAAGTTAATATCCGATAGCTGGAATACTTTTTTCGATATAGCTACCTGTCTTCGATTTCGAGTTGAACAGCGTCCTCCATTCTCTTTTGGTTATGGCATCTGACTGGGGAGAATTGTAGCGACGGGTGCTGGGAAGAAGAAGAAGAAAGAGAAAATATGGGAGGAGAGAATATATATTTGACGATTTAATTTTAATCTCTTACTGTGAAATACTTTTTTGGTAGGTTTAAAATTAATTATTTTTATTTTAGTAATTTTCAGATATATATTTATATTTCATATCGAAAATAAGACCCTTTGGAGTAGGATTTTAACTGTCGATTTCATATAAAGGTTATTTTACCATAGAAGTCTTTAAGCATGAGTATATATATATATATATAAATAATTATAATATTATTATACATGATTTAATAAGAAGAGCATGTGTTCACGTGAACCTATATCCCTTAAAGTAGATATGCCCCTGGAGTCTGGGGTAGCTGAGAGGAAGAGGAAACGAAGAAGAAGATTTGGAGGAGGGAGAGGGGATATTTACTTTTTTTTCCCTTTTTTAAGTTGATGCACGTGTATTTTGAGTTATATGGTAACCAATGTTGTGAAATATAGTGATATTATTAAAATATAACTTTGAGTACATAATTATACATGAGAATAAAGTACAAGTTTCTTTGCATAAGTAATTTGGATGGTTACATGGCGACTTGTTTGTTAAGGTCATGTAACGACTAAATATGTCATTTTTTGGGTTCTAGCTTCCCATTTCGTGGTTTGAGACCTTACATAGTCTTATTTGATGATTCATGACTTGCGAGCTGGTTTGTGTTCATTTTCGGAAAGTTTAAATGTGATTTTTCAAAGAAAACCTGATTTTTAAACTTGAAAATAGATAGAGTTAACCACGGTCAATACTGTTGGTAAACGACCTCGGATCAGTATTTTGATGATTCCTGTAGGTCCGTATGATGATTTTGGACTTCTACTCATGTTTGATTGGGGTCCCCGATGACCCGATGCCGTTTCACCCCTTATTACGAAAAGTTGAATATTTGAAGTTATGAACTTTAAATTTTTTTGGTTTTGATGCTTCATTATTTTGATGATTTGAGATGATGAGCGAGTTTATATGATATTATTGTACTTGTATGGATATTTGGATTGGGGCCCGAGGAGCTCGGGTGAGTCTATTGATTTCAGAGTGATTTCGGTGTGATTTATGAGATTTTGGCAATTGCTGGTCCTGCAGACATCGCATTTGCGATGGTCTGTTTGCAAATGCTCGCATTTGCAAGTGCTAGCTTGCATTTGCGATGCTGAGAGGAAATGGGCCAGCTTCGCAAATGCGAAGCTTAGCTAGCATTTGTGAGGATTCCATTCTTCGCATTTGCGACTGCCGCAATTGCGAGATCTAAGGATCAAGATTTTGCAAACCTTCAAATTGCCAACTTTTGGCAAAATAGAGCCAAAACCTTCTAAAAACCTTCCAATCCAAATTCGAATGTACATTCAAGTCCAAATCACCAAACGAACCTATTGCAACCCATAAATCTCGATTTTGATGCCGTTTACTCAAAAGTCAAACATCGACCAACTCTTTCAACTTAAAGCTTCCAAATTGAGAATCAATCCCAAACTTCTCAAACATCGAAACCAACCATACGTGTAAGTCATAATGCATCATATGAAGCTATTCAAGGTCTCAAACTACCGAATGAAAATGCTAAATCTCAAAACAACCGGGCGGATCATTACGTTCTCCGCCACTTAAACATACGTTCGTCCTCGAACGTGCCAAAAGTCGTTCCAAAGTTGCCAAAATACGATATAACACACCATACAAATACCTATGGATTATCTCTTGTCACCACAATCCACATAATCTCATTAACACAATCCGGACTGAATATTTTTCTTTCAACCTTCGCTTACAATCCTTAGAACCAAATTCCAACTTCTGGAACTCCCTCTAAGATCCGATTCTTGTACATATACACTATATCAATCCCCACAAACTGCATTAAGCCATAAATATACCCCCAAAATATAACCACACGATGTATCACATAACTCATATACTCATAACAATACCTTCCGATCACATTAGCTACTCATTACAAACCCGATGCCGATAATATAACTCATATCAAATAAAACATTATCCCAAACCTTCACAACCCAGCTACTGATGAAAGGAACATGTAGAAACTCATAAACACGCATCATATCAACAAATTATGGAGTTCCCTCGCTCGACAAGAACTGTTGCCGAATTTTTAGTTGACTAATAACATTGTTCGTCCAAATATACCTTATCCCCAATCTGATTGCGCGAATTCCATATCCAATAACCTCGTCTCACCAAGTACAAGCTGCTCGATCGGTAGGCCATAGCAAATGCTATCTAGAACCTCATAAGATGCAATTCGTGCGCCAAACAAGCAACAATTCGAATATAACCAAAGATATAAAGAGAATACAAACAAGAGAATTAGCCAACAAGTTCGATAGATATAACAACAAAAGCATAACACAATGAGTCCATCCTACAAGGGAGAAACAAAACACACGAGATAAGCACAAGGAGTAATATCCCATCATAGCAACATTTTAGCGTGCAATCTGATCCAACATAACAATCCACATGGGAGTACTCATTGAGCCATAATTATCATACTCACCAAACACCCGTGTATCAACATCAAGCATGCAAAGTGCATACAACTAACCATGGGGAGATAGATTACATAATCCACTACGAAAAAGCAAACACAACTACGATACGATAAGAAAATCAACATCTTATGAGCCCTCTCGCTCATATATCACTACAAGGCATAAACAGGACCAACATATGCGTATGAATAATCAAGTGACCTCACAACCCATCATAGCATAAGAGCATAACACAAGAAGCAGATCAAAGAACGAATAAGATCAACTCTACCAGATGACACAGCATAATAAAAGCTGCACCGAGTAACAATTCAAATCTATTGTAGAATACGTATTCTTATTAAGCCTACCAATAGCCCCCCAAACCAATTTAGATCATCCAAAACTAAGTAAATAACCTTCCAAAAATCTTCAGTGACACCCTATCCATGATACATACCATCAGTTGTCCAACTCATAATCCATTTTTTACAGTTCACAACCAAGGAATAATCTACCATTACCAGAGTCCAATCCCTGAACATCAAGAATACCAAAAATCTCCATACCGTATCTCTAATTCCCCAACTTAAATGACTGACACATCACGCATACACAATCCCATATGCGAAATACTTCCATAAATCTTCCCCGTCAAGTAGCAAAAACTGAATATCAACAGTCATCACCATACGATTTCTGTAATACTAGTTAAGCATCTGTAAACCAATAAAAAATCCGCCCTCTAATACACACACCTCCTCCGACGATACAGATAGTGCTAGCATAATCTTAAACATCTGAAATCCCTCAACTGTTTAGAACCCATGACCTCTCTTTCAAAACTGAACCACAACCTTGTTCCTTCAATCATAATTCCTCACGTGGCTCTTCGCATCTACCATGCTACAATACAATAATACGAGGATCTCATCATCAACTCTAAATCACGAGTAGGATATACACTCCATCAACTAGTAACATTCCACTTAACTCAATCCATGAGAACATCACAACACGCAACAGACCTTCTATACCCATAGAAGATATCAACCTCGAGTCATGGTCAAAACCATCATGAACTCTTCAAAACCCATTAACACATGACCAAGCCATCAGAATTTAATCCATCTAAATTAACTAAGTCATGCCTACTGCCAAACCCAAAAGTAACTCAACCGAAATGTTCGCTCTGAAGAGACCTTATGTGAACCCAAAGTTGTTTCTTTCATCTCTCTAATACTGCCATGTAGAATCAATAATGATATAAATATATCGCAAGTCTCGGAACCATCCAATGCAAATCTCAACTCTTAGCCATATATAAATCCAAGTTCTTAAATATCACATATGAATCTTGAACCCATTAGAACCATCCTCAAGAATCAGTCACTCTGACCTAGTCTTGAATGCATATCCAAATATGCCGAACATCTAGTGCTTCACTAGAACATGAATACCCTAAAAGAAGCAACTAAGAAATCCCTTCCTCCTGCATACTACATCCAAAAAGGAACATCAAATCGGAGCCATTCCACAACCTCCATATATCCATAAGGTGTAATACATTCGGCATCCGGTAAATTTCTTGTTAAAATCATCCTCGATGATACCCTTCTTAAAGCATCTCCAATCCATAGTGCACCCAAGTTGGGGAACTACAACAACACATGCCCATATGTCCCAATCGTTGATGGAAAATGCCCTCACTTAGATGGAAACTATAAAACGCATAATCTGACAACCCACAATACTCTTCCCCTTAATTGTCATGGTCTCGCACTCTTATTCAACTGAATTCCTTATAGGCTCATATAGTACCGGTCAATACACACTCCAAATCATCTGCTAAGTACATACTCATCCTCTTGATAGTCGTGCGAACCTCCTCAAGCACTCTAAACTATAATCATAGTACAATATCCACTGGATAGAAGGAAAAATTCTCCACAGAAGCCTCACAAGAACTACACAACATCAAACCTTCTTCCATTAGATAATCCACCTGCTTGACCTCAAAAAATCGACATCTTCTATGACTCCACCAGTGTCACAACCACTATGCTATCAATTAATCCTCCCAAGTCTAAACTCATCACCAAAATACAAGAATCCACTTCATCCCACAAATGAACAACTGAAAGATCTGCCAACACATCCACATCTAAGACTATACAACACATCATGATGATAACCAATCATCCATAGCCCTTCGCACCCCTAACACATCCTTCTCGTCACATCCAAACCATCGAAGCATAGTCCTTAGTCAAATAATACTCATCACCTAGCTATCTAGCCACTCAGTGACCTATCAATTCCACCACTAGGAACACCACCGGACGTAAGAGTCCAAAGACACATACTTATACTGCTGAATCTATCGAGCCCAAGCTGTGGTCTAAACTTGGTTTCAGTCCTCCTGGCTGGCCTACCTTCGCAACACAGAAATAAATCTGGCACCTCATCATGACATCACAAGCAGTCGGTGCACAATTGATACTGAGTGATCAACATCACATACGAGTGAATAGAAAGAAATCAAAGGCACAGTCTTCAAGCTGAAATAAAGCCGCACGATAAGAAAAGAAAGAAAGGGAAGTTTTCCTAGATGTCTTATAGCCTCTTGAAGATAAGTATAGGTGTTATAATACAAATTCGCAAGACTCTACCAGACATTTGCTAATGACTCATAAAATGTATGAACCTAGAGCTCTGATACCAACTTGTCACGACCCAAAATCCCACCTAGTTGTTATGGCTCCTAACCCACAACATGCTAGTTAAGCCCAACAATAAATAACATATCTCGAATAAAGATCATTAATAATCAATTGATAAATATGACAGAAACCCATACAACTATCCCAAAGACTGGTAATACAAGTCATGAGCCACTAAGATTTCAATTTACAAAGATGGTATGAAGATTAAATATAACATTTGTTTGAAGTCTACATAAACAGAAATAATCCTAAACTACCATAAACAAGAGGTAGCTTGAATCTGGAACGCTGGTACGTTTTCAATGCCAGGCTTCGTCTTCCACAGTAGCTAAGCTCCAAATATCTGCACGCGAGGTGCAAAAGTGTAGAATGAGTACAACCTCCCCATATACTCAGTAAGTATCTTGACTAACCTCATAGAAGTAGTGACGATGTTTTTAAGTCAAAGGATACTCACGATATAACATGTGCATCTCAATAACATACATAATACAGAGAAGTATCCAAAGAAACAGTCAGAGAATAACAGATATCAAAATAAAGGCGCACAACTGAGTAAAGGTAATAAGAAAGATTTGTCAATTTCACAGGTCAAGCAAATACAACTTGCACCAACTCTGCAACTTAAAAAGATATACACCAAGTAGCGTGTGATCAAATACTCATACATGACCATAGAGGTTCTATACGTAACAATGATCCAATTCCATATTAATTTTCGAATACCATGTTTATGAGACTTTACATGAATCCAACATATCAATGCATGATGATAACTCTTTTTTACATCAATCTGATGTACCACCATCAACTCAATATGAGATATCAACTCAACATAGGTAAATTTATCTTAACAATCAAAACATCAAATAATAACAGAGGCACATATTAAATTTAATGTGAAAACATATAAAATGCATAATGAAGCATAAAGAACTCACTTGCATGATCAATAATGCCACCCTTTTACTCCACTCATTGTCAATCGAGAATGCTACCCTTATACCCTACCCATCACCAAATCAATCAAAGTATCACAATCCGTGTGTACGCCATCAAGAGAGAAACATGAGAAGGCGACCTCTAAGGAGATGGATCCGTATCCACACGCCGCACAACAAAACCTTGTGACATAATCATATCAATCGCACGTCAAAGATATCATGTCACAAAACATATCAATCGCACTACAAAGACCTCGTGCCGCAAATCATATCAATCGCACGGCAAAGACCTCGTGTCACAAATCATATCAATCGCATAGAAAAAATCTCGTGCCCAATCAATAACAATATCACAATATTCGCATGGCAAAAAACCTCATGCCATCACCTCAGTCCATATCCGAGAACCATATGCAGTGATGTAGGCATATGAATGAAATATAAACATGTATGATGCACATTGATAGTTAAATAACCGTGCATGGATGTATGCCGATATGTTTGTATAACTATGGACCCAACAAGTAACACGCCATCCAATCAATTATCAAGCCTCCAATAAGCATCAAACGACAAATCATTGTTTTTAACGTGGGTAAGAAACTCATGTTGTCATATATCAGCTAAAGTCATAACACAAGAATAACAAGTATAAATGTGTGTTCATAATACACGTCTGACTACAACTAATTCAGGTATTTCAATTATTTCTAACATGGTTTATTGTACTCACATAGTCATTCCATCAAGTAAAAGCATAGAACACATAGAATCGCGCAACTAAACAAGGCATAGAGTAATCTAGAATCTACCTCGAGCATGAGTAACCATGCACATGTATATACACTAGTCACCTCGCATATACATCACCCCCTTATGTAGCACACTATGACATTTATTAAGAAAAATTTTCTCAACCAAAGCTAGGCAAGACAGTTACCTCATCCGAGCTTGTCCAAAGCTCCAATATTGTATTTTCTTGAGAAATCACCTCTAACCGGCTCGAACCTAGCCAACCATTAATCAAGGAAGTCAAATAATTTCATAGAAAATAATCCCAATCAATAAAGCCTCGATCTTTGAAGAATTCTCCAAACGTCAACAAAAGTCAACTCGTACGTGCATGCTCAAAAAACAGAACCAATATCAATATCTGATGATCCATAACCCATCGAGTGCAAATATATGATTAGATTCCAAACTGAGTCCACATCGTACTCTAATCCTCAAAATACACTTTCTTAAAGTGTCATGACCTGATAGATCATTTTGATTACTAACTCCCTTTTTTTATGATTTAAGACCTTTCATAATGCTATTTCATGATTTATGACTTGCGTGCATGGTCCGTGTTAATTTTCAAAAAGTCTAACTGTGATTTTTAAAGAAAACTTGATTTTTGAACTTGAAAATGCTAGAGTTCACTACGATCAATATTTTTGACAAACGATCCCGGGTCGATAATGATTCCAGTAGGTTCACAAGATGATATATTTGTTTATGATCCCGTGACCCGATGCCGTTTTCGGTGCTTAATGTGAAATATGGAAATTTTGAAGTTGAACTATGAAGTTCTTTGAGTTTTGGTGCTTGATTATTAATTTTAGATGTTCATTTGGTGATTTGAGCTTGCAAGCGAGTTCGTATGATGTTATTATACTTGATGGATGTTAAGATTGGAGCCCGAGAGGCTAGAGTAAGTTTTAGATGAGTTTTGGAGTGATTTTCTAGAAATTGGGAATGCTCATGCTGCAAACCTTGCATTTGCGATGGTCTGCTCGCAAATACGAGCCTCGGATTTGCAATGCTGGGGAGGTGCTTGGCAATTTCCCTTTTGTGAAGTTTTGATTTATGAGGGGGCCACCCTTTGCATTTGTGAGTCCTTTGTCGCATTTGCGACCCTGGGCATAGTAGGAGCAGCTTCACATTTTGAAAGCTTTTTTCACATTTCTCCAACCTTCGCAATTCCGAAGTCTATGTCGCATTTGCAACATTAGAGGGTCTCAGGCACTGGTCGCATTTGCGATCAGAGGTTCGTTTTGTGAATATTGCAATTGCGAACAAGAGTTCACAATTTCAATATCTGCAGGTGGGTAAAAAGTTGGGATATCGGGACTTAGCTCATTTTACTCCATCTTTGAGACCTAGACTTCACATAAAGGCGATTTTGGAGAGCAATTTCTTTCAACTTCATAGGTTAGTAACTTTAACTTATTTTGTTCAATTTTCATTACCTTTTCATGGATTTTCATTGTTAAATCTAGGATTCCATAGAGTAGAAATAGGGGTTTTGGATAGAAATTTAGGATTCTTTTAAATTTGGGATTTAGAGCTCAATTTGAGGTCGAATCTCGAAACAAATCACATATTTGGATTCGGGTGTGAATGAGTAATCGGGATTTGGTCTTAATTTCTGTTTTCGATCATGTGGGCTAGGGTTGACTTTTTGTTGGATTTTTCAAATATGTTAAAGATCAAACCTTTTTTTATACTAGGGTAGTTTCTAAAGGTTGTTTTGACTTATTGAAGTAATATTTGACTAGATTTGGGTGATTTAGCGGCTTCTTATAAAGGAAAATCCGTATTGGATTGTTGATCTTGTTTCGAAAAGATGTAAGTATCTTGGTTAACCTTGATTTTAGGGAATTAAGGTGTAACTGAGTCTATTTGCATGACCTATGTGTTGGGGGTGGCGTATATACGATGTGACGAGTTTATATGCATTGGCCGTGGGATAAGCGTGCATGTTGTGTTAGTTTTATTTGTACCATGTTACTTCATGTATTATGTCTTCCATACTCTTGATAGATTGTGAAACTCTTTGATTTCTATTATTCATGTTACTATCTATGTTGAGCTTATTGAGATATTGGGTGTTAAGACTATTGAATTATTGATTTGGTTATTGTCCCAAAGGTGTTAGTAAATTCTCATATGGCGAGTTATGTATACATATTATCCTTGATGTTATTTATGCTTCTCACCTCGCTTGGTATTGTGTTATATGTGATGCTTGGTGAAAAAGAATGAAATGCATGAAGGGTGTTCCCATGACAGTGAGGAAGAGCGATTGAGCGTGAAGGGCGTTTCTATGCTTTCTTCATGAACAATATCATTGCACAAAGGGTATTACCGTGCTTGAGAGAAAGAGAGGATGTGTACAAAGGGTGTTTCCGCGCTAAGTATTATATTATGTTGTGAGGATGAGAGTAAAAACATGAAGGGTGATGCCGTGCCATTTTGTTAGAGTAGTGGTTCTTTATTTTGCTATTCGACTAGGAACTTGGTTATGTTGCTTCGTAATTTTCTTTGAGAGGTTTGTTCAGAGTTGTTTGTAGAAGCATAAACTATGGTTTCGTTCAGTAGTGCCTTCCTTTACTTTCTCGTTTTATATCTTTGTACTTACATACCTGATATTTTACTTGTTATCTCGTTATTTCTCGTTACTTAATTGCATAGGTTTATATGTAGGTGTCTTGTCTTAGCCTCATCACTACCTTGTCGAGGTTAGGCTCGAAACTCATGGAGTATATTGGGTCGGTTATACTCATACTACACTTTTTGTGCAGATTTGGACATTGGTACCAGCGAAGTCTCGAGAGGTGCTTAGCAGATACCAGATAGACGACTCGAGATAGAGTTGCATAATGTTCGCATGCTTTAGAGTCATCTTTCTATTTCTTCGGTACTGTTTCTTTTTACCAGAAAATATTATATTTCTCTCAAGATAACGTATTTAGTGAACTCTAGTAGCTCACGTACTTGTGACTCCACATCTTGGGATGGTTGATCGTCAGTGTTGACCTTTAGACTTATTATATATGCTTTTGAGTTATTTTTACTCTATATTATTTATTTTGCTATTAACCGTTAGTTTCATTTATTTCGTATCTATCATTTTGTGTTGGCTTGACTAGCAAGAGATATTAGACATCATCACGACCCCGTGGGTTAGGATTTTGGATCGGGACATAAAGTGTAGTCAAAAACCTCAAATTTCACATTGAAATTTCATATTTTTTTATGTAGAAATTCATGTAGATTCTTGAAATATAATCAGAAATAGGTAGAAATCACTCACCCTATTTCCTTGTATAAAAATCCTCATGAAAAATTGTTCCTCTCCAAATCTAGGGTCCAAAATATGAAAGAAAGAGCTAAAATTCCGATATTCCAACTCTTAACCCAGCTAAAGGTTCGCAATTGCGACCACGAGTTCGCAATAGTGGAGTTCGCAATTGCGACCGCATATTCGTAATTGCGATCAAGGTTCGCAATTGTGACTAGGAGTTCGCAATTGTGGAGTACACAATTGCAATAAAAAGTTCAGAATTGCAAAGTATTAGCACTAGCAATCCCAAACTCAACCGAAATGGTCCATAACCACCCCAAAACTCATCCGAAACCTTCTGGAGACATACCATATATGCATTTCAATTATAAAACATACTATGAACTTGCTCGTGCACTCAAAACGCCAAAAAGGGATTGTCTTGACCCAATGTTGACCATGTTGAAACTCTAACTCCTTAACTTAACTAGTCTCTCAACTAATGATCCAAACACATCCAAGCACCTCGGGACCCCGTACAGTCATACCAACAAGTACAAAAACCTTATTATGACTTGTTCAAAGTCTCAAAACATGTATAACAATATCAAAATCAAGAATTAAAAAATCGAATCCATCTCTTAGCTTACAAACATTCAAACTTCGTCGAATGTGTCCAAATCACACTTAGACACTCCAGATGACAACCAAACTTTGCATACAAGTTCCAATCAGTCAAATGAACCTATTCAGAGTCTTGGGACACCAATAAAATCCCGGTAACATCAAAGCCAACTCCCATTCAAACTTATGCACTCTCCAAACTTTCAAATTGCTAACTTTCAATAAATAAAGACAAAACCTTCTAAAAACCTCCAAATCTAAATCCGAACATACGCCCAAGTCCAAAATTACCATATAAACCTATTGCAACCTCCAAATCTGGATTTCGAGACTGTTTACTCAAAAGTCAAACCTTGGTCAATTCTTCCAACTTTAAGATTCCAAATTGATAATCTCTCTTCCAAATCATTCCCGAACCTCAAAAACATCGAAACCAACCATACACGTAAGTCATAATGCATCATATGAAGCTACTCAAGGTCTCAATCTATCGAATGAAAATTTTAAAGCTCAAAATGACCGATCAGGTCGTTACAGATGATTCTTCAAATTAAAATGGTTGGTAAGTACATCTCAACCTTTAGAAATTTTTCACATGGATTTATATAGACTTGTGAGGTTTCAAAGTAGAGGTGTAAATAGATATCTATTTGTAAATATTTATGACTATTCTAGGTTCACTTGGACCTTATTTCTTATAATCAAAGATGAAACATATGACTTTTTGTGACTTTTGTGAAGAAACTTCAAAGAAAAATGGATCATGTAGCTAGCATTTGATCTGAGCATAGTACTGAGTTTGAAAATACTAGTTTTCTTGAACACTATATGAAACATGGAATTGATCATAACTTTTTTGCACCCAGGATCCCACAACGAAATGGTATTGTTGAAAGAAAAAATAGAACACTAGAAGAAATGGCAAGAACAATGTTGATTACTAGTGGTCTTTCTAAAACCTTTTGGGCTAAAGCTGTGAATACTGCATGTTACATTATTAAAAAGTTGATGATCTCTATGAATTAATTAAGGGCATAAAACCTAATATAACTCAAGTAAGAGCATTTGGCAGCAAGTGTTTTGTGCATAATAATGGCAAAGATGCTCTAGAAAAGTTTAATGCTAAAAGTGATGAGGGAGTCTTTCTCAGTTATTCTCTACGTAGTAAAGCTTATAAAGTTTTTAACAAAAGAACCATGTGTGTTGAAGAAACTGTGCATGTAATTTTTGATGAAGCTAATCACTTAGTTGAGAAAGGAACACAGGCTGCAGATAATGGAGAATATGGACTCATACATGTGTATGATGATCAATCAAACCAAGAACTTCTAGAGGCTATTGTTGAGCAAACATAAGAACCTGGTCCTCTAGAAGTTGAGCTTGATGTACAACAAATAAGGAGAATGAATAAGGCAACAGATATTGTTGACATTAACCCTGGTCATTTTACATACCAGGAAGGAAACTTTGGCACTCGAGGATTACAAGTGAAAGCATGGAAGCATCAAAGTTCTCATGTACTCACAAATGTACTCACGCTTGTTGATTTTGAATGGTAACGATATCCAAGTTTAAAAATATTATTGCCTCCTCAGCTTACTTTTCCATGATTGATCCTAAGAAGATAAAAGAGGTTCTTCAAGATGCTGACCAAATCATGGCCATGCAAGAGGAACTTTATCAATTTGAGATAAACAAAGTGTGGCATCTGGAACCTCGACCAAAGGACAGGATAATCATAAGAACCAAGTGAGTTTTCAGAAATAAACTGGATGACCAAGGTACAATCACATGAAACAAGGCTAGACTGGTAGTACAAGGTTATAATCAAGAAGAAGGCATCGATTATAATGAGACATTTGCTCCATTTGCCAAAATGGAGGCTATTAGGATTCTTATAGCTTTTGCTGCATAAATGGAGTTCAAGTTGTACTAAATGGATGTAAAAAGTGCTTTCCTGAATGTCTATTTGAAAGAAGAAGTATATGTGTATGTATATCAACCACCAGGTTTTGAAAGTAATGAATTCCCAGATCACGTTTACAAATTGGACAGAGCTCTTCATGGATTGAAACAAACACATAGAGCTTAGTATGAAAGATTGTCAAAATTCCTTCTTGAGAATAGGTGATCCGCTCAAATTACACCTTAATAATAGTGTAAGCGATCGATGTCAAATATAGTAACCCAACTAGGTTGGGGTCGAATCCCACAGGGAATAGGCGTGAAACAAATATCTGATTAAAACAATACTATACTTAGTCGTAATTCGATCAAGTAACCAAATATAGTAACTTGAAGTTGAGTACTTAAAGAAAGTTAAACTAATAATTGCAGCTTGAAAAGAATAGTTGAATAAAGATATGAAGTTGAGATACTAAGGTTGTTCTCCCCCTAATGTAGTAGAATGTATTGATATTGATATTGACATCCGTTCTTGAGATGCAATCGGTTCTTATTATAGTGTTATCCGGTATTTTCCAATATTTGGATAACGTATCCTCTTATGATCCTCCCGAATACATTAGAGTCAAAATTAAGAATACCCAATCATTCGCCGACTTAAAATCCTCTTATTCCTAAGTGATTTTGTTAAACAAGGGTTAAAGCCTTGAATTGTCGTTATTTATTTCTATCAAACTCTATCTCCCTTTTCCAAGGTACAATAGCGTAAATTGGCACTCGCTAATGTTTGCAACCACTAACG
>MCJB01048180.1:0-49569 GCA_002018475.1 Nicotiana obtusifolia | reverse complement strand
CACCCGTAAGAGAATTTACCTACCATGGCATATTGGAGGCCCTCAATTATATTCATTCGATCGACTTCGGCTTCAGTGAATTTCACGAATGGCTGCCCTTGTAAGAACGATGCCCTTTTGAAAGGAATTGATTCAATTTCAGCAATTGCATTAGGACTCTTCGTCGCTGGTGAATTCAGAGTCGTTGGTCGGAGCAGCTTACTGTAATCCATCGGTTGGTTGCTTGTGGTTACTGGGGGTGGTTGGGAAGATGACTGGGAATCTTCGCCGGCCGGATTTGGGGTCACCGGCGCCGCCATGGCAGCTCCGATGAGCTTCGCGACTGGAAACGACCAGTCTTCTCTATCGGCTTCTCATAGGCGGAGTTGTTTCGCTTAATAAGTATATCTGAGCTGTGGTACTTGATTTTGGGTATTGTTCTGGAGTATTGGTGTGGGTGAGAGGTGGCCAGCCCACTGGTCTCGCCGGCCGACGTCGGCACCGGCGAAAGGGCTCTTGTCGCTTCCTCTTTGTTTAACTCGCCAGAGCTTCTCTTTCTATGACTAAAATTGTTGATTTTCCTTTCCTATTTTTTGCTTACGTGATGCGGTTCTATTTGGGCCTTGTAGCGAAATTCAAGCGAGATGGTTATTGGGGTGCTTAATGGTTGATTGCGCCTTGGTTATGGTCTTTTTGAGCTGTGGTAGATTGTGTTTTTTGCTTCTCCATGGTTATGGTCATGCACTTGCGTACTTTGTGTCAAATTGCTTATGGTTGTTTATTTTGAGCATTGGGGGCTCGAGGTATTTCATATGGATCAGTGTTTGGATGGGTCACGTATTGCAGCTGGGTTATGATAGGATATGATCCTTTGTGATAGATTCGTGTGTTTTGGTTCTACGGTGTGATGGGTTCTTAGCATTGCGTTGTGGTTGTACTTGTTGAGCTTGTGAGGCGGTCCTCTCATTTGAGTCATTTTCCATTTTTGGGTGCATTTGAATTTATGCTTATTGGTGCACAGATTGCACAGTTTGTGATTCAAGGTAGTATTGGTGTGGCGTGTCGGTAGAGTAGCTTGTATTTGATGAGATGGAGTCTTTAGGCCTGAAGCAAATGCTATCGAATTTGATCACAGTGTGTTTGGAAGAGTAATATCGGAGGTCAGCTTAGAATTTGGGGCTATGGTTCTGGTTAGGCAAGAGGGCTCCATGAATTGTTGATCTGGTGAATGGTTATGGGTTTGTGCATGTTTCATTTACCATTGGCAGTGTACGAAGGGTTGGAACAAGATTTTAGTTGATATGAGGTTTGTTACGGGTATCGCGCATGTACTTGGGAAGCTATTGTGGTCAGAAGTTATTGTTGTGGGTATGCGAGTTGTGCGGTATACCATGTGATTACATATTGAGTTACGGTTATTGCTTGACACAGTTTTTTCAGAATTATACAGTGTGTAGATGCGAGATTCGGGTCTCATAGAAAATTCTTGATGTTGGAAATTGGATTATGAGGTTTACGTGCTAAGGTTGAAGTAATGATCTTCAATTATGTTGTGTTGTCGAGCCTATATGGAATAGGGTGACGTGGGATCATCCCGGGCATGTGCATGTTAAGGTGGCATGGTGATTTGATGGCTTTGGAACGATTCTTGTCACGTTCGAGGACGAAAGTATGTTTAAGTGGGGGAGAATGTGACGATGCAGGATGTCATTTTGAGCATTTGCATTCCGTTCAGCTATTTGAAGTCTTGAGCAGCATAGTATGATGTATTATAACTTGTGTAAATTGTCGGTTTTGGTTTTCAGGTGTTTTAAAATTAGTTTGAAAGAATGAATTTCATATTTGAAGCTTTAAGTTGGAAGAGTTGACCAAGTTTGACTTTTGAGTATTTGACCCCGGATTGGAATTTTGATGGTTCCGTTGGGTTCGGATGGTGATTTTGGACTCAAGCGAATGTCCGGATTTGCATTTGGATATTTCTAAAAGGTTTCAGCACTATTTGGAGAAAGTTAGAAATTTGAAGGTTTGGAAAGCTCATAAGTTTGACCGAGAGTTGACTTTGAGAATATCAGATTCAGATTGTGGTTCCGGGAATCGAAATAGCTTCGCTATGTCATTTGGGACTTGTGTGTAAAATTTGAGTTCATTTCGAGTTGATTTAATATGTTTAGGCGCAAGTTTTGGAAGTTGAAAGTTCAAAAGTTCATTAAGTTTGATTTGAGGTGCGATTCGTCGTTTCGATGTAGTTATGCATGATTTGAGGCCTTGCGTAGGTCCTTGTTATGTTACGGGACTTGTTGGAATATTCGTACGGAGTCCCGAACGTCTCGAGCGTCTTTCGGATTTAAGTCGGATCATTTTCCTTTATTTTGGCATTGCTGGTTCTGCGGAGCATCTGTTTTTTTGTTTGCGATCGCGTAGAACGGATCACGATCGCGTAGAGTTGTTTGATGACTGGGGAAGATTGTTCCTTGCATTCGCGAGCCTAGAGATGCATTCGTGGAAGTTGAGGCATTTGTTCAGTGCATTCGTGAGTCTAGCGACGCATTCGCGTAGAAGGAAGGAGGGCATGGGGATGTCAGGTGTTTGTTCTTAGCGATCGCCAAGTGTGGAACGCGATCGCGTAGCTCTAGGCGATTTGACCATCGCGTTCGCGTCTGTTGTGCTACGTTCACGAAAGAGGAATTTCAGTTGGTGAGCATTTGTTCTATGCGAAGGCGTGGAATTGTCCGCGTTCGCGAAGTGTAATAGCTGGGCAAACTCTATTAAATCACATTTCGGGGGTTTCAGCCATTTTTGCATTTTTGGTGGTATGAAATGATTTTTGAAGAGATTTTCACCATATGGATTCGGGTAAGTTTTTTTTACTCGATTTTAATTTTATTTCATGAATCTATCTTCGTTTTGGGCATTTGATTGAGGATTTCAAGAGAGAAATTGGGTATTTTTGTCTAGAGTTTCATAGAGTGAATTTTTGAGTTTTGAACAACGACTCGGAGTCGGATTTGAGTGAAACTAGTATGGTTGGACTCGTAATCGAATGTGTTGTTGGATTTTGTAAGTTTTGTCGGGTTCCAAGGTGCGGGCCCGGGTTTGAATTTTTGATTGACTTTAGGCTTTTGATTAAAGATTCTACCATTATCATTTGGAATTGTTTCCTTAGGCATTAATTGATGTATTTGAGTTGCTTATTGCTAGTTTTGAGCTGTTCGAAGGTCGGTACGCGCGGGATGTCATTTTTGGAGTATCATTTGGCTCGCTCGGTATTAGATTTGGCTTGTTCGAGGTAAGTAACACTTCTAAACTTGGTGCTGAGGGTATAAACCCCTGAATCTATGTGATATGTGTTTGGTGTTGAGGTGACGCACATGCTTGGTGACGGGCGGGTGGGCGTGCACCGTGTGAATTATGACTCGATTGATTTTGTGGTACTGTGTAGTTACCTAATCTTGTTTTTATTCATGAAATTTCTACGTGCTAGAGTAATTGAGCTGTGATCCATGTTAAAAACTATGTCTAGGCTATATGCTTATCCTGTTGAGATCCACTGAGGTCAATTCTGCTGTTTAGTTATTTGCTTACATTGCAACTACGAACTCAGTCATACTTATTCATTTGCATATCATATCTCAGTCTCTGTTGCCATTTATTGATACATCATATTGATGCAATATAAAAAGCGGAAACAAGAAAACAAAAGATAGAAGTAAGACGCTCAATGAACTATCACGACAACAAGTAGGAACTAGTCTACTTACCTTCTTGATGAAGTCACGGAGTACCTATACTATACGAACAATCTCAAGACAACAATGGTCTTGCAAACTGTTCGATCAAACAAAGGAACAAGTTCAATTTTGAATCACACCAAAATTGGACAAGTTAATTCACACGATTTTGGGAGCAATGTGCTGCTGGTTTTTGATTGATAATAATGTCAAAAGGTATCAAAATAATGAAGTGTTTAGGCTTATATAGAATGAGCCTTTACCTAATTCAACTAGGAAAAAAATAACTAGCAACCTAATTTAACTAGGAAACAACTAATTAACAAAAAGGCCACAATTTGGCTAATTTAAAGAATAGTCACGCAGGACCAAACAAATAAGAATTAATGTCTTCAATAACTATATAATAATACAACATAAACACAAATGTACATCTTCAACACAAGATTTGTCCATAGCAAGATTTATGGACGCTTGGATCTTCTCCAAGGCTAACCAACGCCTTTTCTTGTCTTGTTCATAGATAGCATTGATAACACTTGATCAAATTTATTTGCATCACATATCATCATCTGATTTTCATGACACTGTGAGCCCCTGAGACTGTAGAGATTGATGACTGACTTGAGGCCTGAGAGCCAGATTGTGAGTGATATTTATGGATCGAGCTGCACGCAGCAGCAAGTATTATTGATTCACGATGGGATCGGGTTGCACGCCGCAGCAAGTATTATTGATTCATGATGGGATCAGGCTGCACGCCACATCAGACTTTATTGATTCATGCCATGATTGGCTTATTATAGCTCTTGGGCTGGATCTGCCCCTCCGGAGTCTGCACACCCACAGTGAGTGCAATTGCTATTGATTCATTTGGGTTGGATCTGCCCCATACAGTGATGAGTGACTAAGTGTGCTGAGTGATTGAACGTGATGAGTGGGAGTGTGAAAATATGATATTGAGTACTATGAGAGTGTGAGTACATGAGTTCATCACTGTGACGCATTCCATCTGACATGCATACTTGACATGCAGGCATAGAGATGCATTTCCTCATGTTTCATGGTTTTGTGACATTTATGACTTCACCTGCACATTGACATATAGGCATAGAGATGTACTTTCCTCATGCTATCTAAAATTGAATCATCTTATCTATTGTTGAAAGTTTTTGGGAAAAATCAAAGGTTTTTGACTTACTCATATTTTGGTGATTTCGGTGAAGGATTTGGGTTTTACTGTTATACCTGAAAAGCATGACTATTTTCCGTAACTGTGAATGAGCTGTGCATCATATCTTTGAGTTATTTTTTTTACACTTTAATATATTGTTATGAACTGTTGTTGGCTATCGGTGTTGGACTTCGACGTTGTTCCAGCTCGTCACTACTTTCAACCTAAGGTTAGGTTTGTTACTTGTTGAGTACACGGGGTCGGTTGTACTCATACTTGCGTGCAAATTTTGATGCTGAAGTTGCTGTGTAGGCGGGAGCTGACATTGAAGACATACCTACATTCCGGTCATTTCCGCCTTTTCTTCTTGGTAGCTTTAGAATTATTAATCGGTTCATGTATATTTCAAACAGATGAAGTATTTATTTATACCAGCTTTGTAAACTATAAATCTTAGAAACTCATGATTTGTACTACCAGTCTTTGAGAATTCTTTGTATAAAATCACAGTTGTATTATCATTACTTCTCTTACTAAATCTCTTTTGAATCAGATTGTTGCTATTTGGTTTACCTAGTGGATTGGGTTAGGTGCCATCACGACTAGTTGAATTTTGGGTCGTAACATCTTTTTATTGAGGTGCTTGGAACCTGCATGCATCAGCTACTTGTAGATAAACTTCAATAGAGTACTAAATGGATAATCTTGTTCAAGAAGATTATCTATAGCGGAGTAATCCACAATATAATATTTTGATAATACGTCGAACATTTATCATTTAAATATAATTTTAAAAATATATTAAATTATAAAAGATTGTGATTTATAACAATTTTTCATAATTTTTAAATATATAAATATCATTAACAAACATTAAGAAGTAAATGTTTGAACTAGCACCAAATTAATTTATATACATTGACCCTCGTATTTCAGATGACTATTATTTTTGAGACACATGAATTATACATTACATAAAATATTTTAAATTACTCTTTATGTGTGATGATGATTTATATTTATATAAATAGAGACACATATATATATACATACAGTGGTGGAGCCACTTTAATCCAAAGTGCATTAATTAACATCCTTTTGCCAGAAAATTACAATGTGTATTATATATATATATATATATTGCATTTTTTTTTTGCTTTTTTGTGCGTTTACTTCTTTATACTTTGACTTCTCTTAATAAAAATCTTGACTAGGTAAATCGGTCCAAATATAATCTTTTACATTAACAATAATTATCTTAAATAAATTTGTAACGACCCGGCCGATCGTTTATGTATTCAAGCCCCATTATCCCATTTGATACTTTTTGTGTGCTTAATATTATTTATGATTTGCGGGGATGGTTGATCTGGTCTTTGCAAGGTTTTGGATAAAATAGAACACTAAGTTCCAAGGCTGGAAGCTTAAGTTCTAAGAGTTGACCAAGGTTTGACATTTGTGAAGACGACACTGAAATGGTGTTTTGATGGTTTCAATAGGTTCGCTGGTAATGTTTAACTTAGGCGTATGCCCAGAATTGAATTCGAAGGTTCCTAGGATGATTTGGCTCTTTTTGCCAAACGATTGCACTTTGAAGGCTTGAAAATCTCATAGGTTCGACCATGGGTTGACTTTGGCTATCAAATTCGGATTATCGTTTCGAAATTTGGAATAGGTCCATTTTGTCATTTAAAACTTTTTTGCAAAGTTTGGTATCATTCCGAATTGGTTTGGTGGGAATCAGATGCTTGGTTTTGAGTATTAGAGTTCTTAAGTTTCATAGCCTGCAAGATGTGTTTTGGTGTTCGATTCGTGATTAATATGGTATTTTGATATTTTTGACACACCCGGACCTCAGGGAGGGCGACCGATGCTCAACCGAGATACTCCAACCGAGCAAGCTTGCTAGATGCCTTCTACCCAACTTTGCCCATTAACAATATAAGAATCAATACAAGTGATAGACATGAGGAAAGTCAAGTATTCCACATTCTTTTTCCATTACTCAAAGGATACTCATTTATGGTTCCCAAAAATATTACAAGTTTATAGATATAATGACAAATATTTTTTCCAAATACCAACATTCAAATGATCGATTCACCATTGAGAACATTAACCCCAAAAAGACGAATATTGTGGTGTTCTAACAGTGGCATATCAAAGAAGAACTTGATGAGCGAAATCCGCTGACAAAAAAAAAGAGAATTTTTTTTTTAATTTCGATGCCTAGCGTTCCTTGATAACCTAGGATTAGTGGTGATAGGGCTGATGTGATATCTCAGAAACTGGGATTTGATGGTATCTGTAGAGCGGATCCCATGGGCTTCTTGGGTGGAGGTTGGTTGAAGATGATGTGGTGCAAGTGAACGTCTACGAAAATTCTAATTCAATTCCCAATATCAAATACCACCCACAACCTGTCTACGTAGCCTCTAAGTACAATAAAAGTGAAGAATGCAAGTGTCGGCGACAAGGCCCCGGCTATGCCTCAAAGCACAAAATACAAAGTCAAATGACATAAAGCCCGGAACAGAGTAAGGCTCACTGAAAACCTGCTGAATAGGGAGCGACTGCTAACGAGGACGAAAACTGCCCGCTGATGAACCACCTGTATCTATTGAAGATGCAGCGACCCCGGCAAAAGGGACGTTAGTACATTTGGAATAGTACTAGTATGTAATGCTAAATGTCCTCTTTCGAAATAGGACGCCAATAATAGAAGGGGAAAAACGATGGAGCAACAAGTAACAATCAATGATATCATGCCAAGTTAAAACATAAGAATTTTCAAAATACGAAAAATATTATATATTTTTGGTTGGGTAATCATTGGCACTGACATACCACTGTATTTTTAGCACGGAGTCCGATCACGCCCGATCGGCTAGGCCATCTCCCCACGAACAATGTGGTTTGACATGTGATGCGAAAAAAGGTGTTACCAACAATAGTACACCATGTGCGCAACATGGCTTCTGATCTCCACCCGATCGGCTAGGCCGCCTTCCCACAGATGCTGTGTGGGTTGACTTTCCAATTCACAGCTAATATCAATATTATCCCAATTAAGGAGAATAATCACAATCACATAAATATTTCAATCTCATCCCGAATAAGGGGAATAATCCTAATCCACTTCTATACCGGCACGTGTATTTCCGGGTGTGGGCCTTATGGCCCATCCTTCCTCGGTTTGCTAACGATACTCCCAAAAATATTTTTGGTTTGCACATAAGGAAAACAAAATCAAAAATCTATTTTATATCCATTTCATTACCTTTCACACTATATATAGCCTCGTTAGTAACTTCAACCATTCACAACATCATTATTATTTCATTGGCTCTCTTGGTCATACTTATTATTCTTCATCCCAAGGCACGGTGGCCGTATCTTATATTTCACACTTTTATTTCTTTACTAACAAGGATTATCATCACAAATATCAACAAATAGTATATTCCAGAAATCACAACTTTAGGTTCATTAATAATGAAATTTTTTAAACACAATAGATTTCTTTCCAAGAAATGGAGTAGAATAGATGGAAATTGAAGAACAAGTTAAAATCATAATCGAGTAACCCTTAAGTTCTTCTTGAAATACTTTTCCCAAAAGGGCAATGCATAATTTCAACTCATAAATACATAAGAGCTCAAAACACATTGGAAATACTTACAAAGGATAGTATTAGTTAAAACAGCCACATTTAGGCACGACTTGAGTACATAAGCTTTTAGGCAAATCTATTTTTGAAGTCAATTTGGAACAGTTAAATCAAGGCTCATTTCATAACCTTACTCACATCACTTCATTTCATTGGCACCATTGGACACAAATATAATTTTCATCCTTGGTACGTTGACCACACTTTATACCCCCGTCTCACTTCTTTCATTTTCAAGCATCTTTATAGATTATCAACAATATGAACATTTAAAATCAAGGCCTTAATTATATATATGAGCAATTGGAGTTTTAGATGCATTGAGTAGTCCTTCCAAGTTGAGCATAATGGACTTTCATTTGAAACACGACTCAAAGCCATAACATTTTAGTACACATAACATTCTTGAACACATTCCTGAAGGATACCATAATGTGATAGGAACATTCGGAACACATTTTAAATACATAATTCTCGACACTTTGCTTACTCGGGACAATCGAATTTATTGGGAACAACTCAGAACATGGGAATAAGGAACTTGAGTCAACCATACTTGAAACTTGCAAGAAAATCATGGAATTCATTTCTAAGAAAGTAGTTTAGCCAACATACCTTATTTGAACTTTACTTAAGTTACTACAACGTCCCAACACTTCTAGCAGTAACAATCTATAGGAAGATAGCGAAAATCGGTTAATAATTAGGAGGATTCCCATGGTGTAACTCTCTTAGGAATTTTGTCAAAAACATAGTATGCAACATAGACTACAAAGCTCTATGATGGTAATCCCTTCCTCTCTCGATCAAGTTCAACAAGAAACTACCAAAAATAGTTTATTTACCCCACATACTACAAGCTATTATCACATTCATGGCCTATTTTTAATCCTACAGTATACTTAGACCCTAAAATAACTTGCATGGGTGGTATAGGACAGGAACTTACCCGGAGAATGGACCGTAGAATGACCTAAAAAAATTCATCGTGCCAAATCTGCGACGAAAAATGCAGACCACGAAATTGATATGCGATCGCAGAATGGACCGCAAAATGACCTTCAAAATTCAACAACTTTCTGCTCTGCCTTCTTTTTCTAAAAATTTCCATCCACTCCTTGGAGCATTCTTCAACCCAATAAGTCCGTACAGCGGCGAGAAGAATTTCTACAGTCTTCAAGCACAAAAGTCTACCTCGGCACCACAAAACCTCAGATTCCTTGGTGAAATTTTATGGGGCCTTAAAATTTTGAGCTAGAGAGCGAGTTCATATAAGTTTTATGTACTTGTGTGGATATTTGGTGCGGGGCCTGAGGGGCCTTGGTGAGTTTCGAAATGGGTTTAGTGCTTGCTTCAGATTTTCTGGTGCTACAAGATCGCATTTGCGAAGGTCAGCTCGTATTTGTGATGGCCGCATCTGTGGTGGCCTTATCGCATTTGCGAACTGGGGGACTGCCTGGGGAGACCTAACAAATGCAATGAATTGGGTTGCAATTTGCGACATTAGATTGGGCAGCTGGGCTTCTCATTTGCGAAACTGTGGTTGCCTTTGCGGCTTTGTATTAGGCAGCAATGACTTTGCATTTATGAAGTATTTAGTCGCATTTGCGACATTTCTATAGAATGGGTTCAGTTTTGCGATCTCCGAGTCCCATTAGCGAGCCTCCGATCACAAATGCAATATCTGCAGTTTGTTTATAGCTGGTTATTTTTGGACTTAGTCTTATTTTATCACATTTTGAGCCCTAGACTTGGTAGGAGGCGATTTTTGAAGGAGATTTTCACACATAGCTATTGTGTAAGTTATTTTCAAATAAATTTGATATTATATCTTTATTTCTTATAGATTCTTACACTAAAATCATGGAATTTGAAAGGAACTTTTGGGAATTTTTGACTAAATTTTGAAAAAATAAATATTAGGGATTTGAGAGTCAATTTTGACTCAGTTTTGGAAACTAATCTTATATTTGGGATCGTGGGTTTATAGATAGTCGATATCTACCCCTTGACTCGGGTTTTGACTGTGTGAGCCCGGGGTTGACTTTTGTTTACTTTTCAAGAATTGGGAAAAATTGAGACTTTATTGTTTAGAATTGATTACTTTAGTATTGTTTGATAATATTGAGTCATTGTTTGCTAGATTTGAGCCGTATGGAGGTGAATTTTAATGGAAAAACATTTTTGGAGTATTGAATTGGCTTATTTGAGGTAAGTATCTTGCCTAACCTTGTTGGAGGAATACCCCTTAGGATTTGGCCTTGATTGCCTATTTGTGTGGTGTGCTAAGCAATGTGTACACGACGTGACGAGTGTGTACACGGACGTATGTATATTTTATGACCAGATTAGACCTTAGGTTATTAATATGCCTTAATTTGGGGTTGTTTTCTATATGAAACATGCTCACTCACTTTGTGGCTACGTAAACATGATCACTACAAATATATTATCGTTGCAATGCTTTATATGTTGAGCACCTCTCCGCATATTACTATTTTTATGTCATTGTGCATCTTGTTGAAAAATTATGAGCTTATACCTTTGATGAGGCTTTGGTTTGTTTGTGATAATTATGGCACGTGTAAACATGTTGAGTGGATTAATTGAGGGTGTCATCATGAAGTCTTTGCCTAGCGGTTTTGTCTATTGTTGTGCGCTTGGTGTAAAATAAAAGAAGGATGTCATTTTCTCGGGTTGCCCACATGGAGAAATAAGGGTGGTGATCTACGAATGTGGCAAAATAAGGGTGGCACATCAATGTTATGTGCACATGCGCTGAGATATAGCATTGTAGATGATGTATTGTGATGATTCTGGGGTGTCTTTCTTGATGTTGATTAGGTGTTGAAATGGGGTTGATATTTTGATCGTATACTTCTTTCTTAAAAGTTTCCGTCTTGTATTTTTAATGAGTTGTTAGTTGAATTTGACATGCAATCACATGCCCCACTTCTATTTGATGATTTATTGACAAAGATGGATTTTTCTACATTGAGTTGTTATCATATGCTCTACGAGATGGTTGATTTTATATATATATATATATATATATATATATATATATATATATATATATATATATATATATTCTGTTTCCAGTTATTGATAGTACGCAAGTTATTGACTAGTCACTATAACATAACTTGAATCTCGTCACTACTTCACCGAGGTTAGTCTTGGTACTTACTGGGTACTATATGTATTGTCCTCATACTACACTTTTGTATATTTTTGTGCAGATTTAGGTATTGGTAAAACCAGACCCCGAGAGTGAGAGCTTGCTTGTTCGCGAGGATTCAAGTTAGAGCTGTATGTTGTCGCAGTCCCTTGGAGTATCATCTTTTATATTGATGCTGTTAATTTACGTTCGAACAATATTGTATCTTTTGGGATATTCCCTATGAATTCAATTAGAGCTCATGACTTCGTGTTACCTAGTTTTGAGGAGATGTTTGAGTATTACCACTTTGAATTGTATTAACTTTATTTTCCACTTTTATATTAATTTCCGTCTTACTAGGTCATGATTTGTTGATTTAGTATTGTTAAGTGATAGGCTTACATAGTCTTAGAGATTAGGTGTCATTACGAGCCCTATAATGAAATTTGAGCCGTGATAGAATTATAACAAAATAAAATAAAATAATGGAGATACATAATTCTATAAACCATTAGGGAGGTTATTGTTACGCAGGCAAACATGAGAGAAGGTCTGTAAAATTATCTCAAATCTTAATTATATGTGTGCATGTAGTCTAGTTCCTTCTTTATTCTATCTTTACTAATAAATCCAACTATTTTTTTGGTGGTTTTATAAATAGAATGAAAAAAGGGGTTGAAAATGGGTGGAGGATCGCCGCAACACACATTCAACGTGGGAGTATGAGTTAATTTAGGTTTACTTGCTTAGCCCAAAATTTATTTATTGGATTAAATCAATTAAATTTATAATTGTAAGACCTCAAGCAAGTGATTCAATCTAAAAATAGCTAAGTAAGCATAATAAATAGAGAATAGACAATAAAATAGTGAGAAAGTAAAGATAAATGATTATTATTTAGGCGGTAGAGCTGATCATATGTATATAAATTAAATACAGAAAATTAAAAACATAAAATAAAGTGTAGATGATTAAAACATAAAATCAGGTGGCAGAGCCTTCTTGATGTTTATAAAAATAAGTAGTAAATATTACAGAGGAAGTGTTCTAACCAGGTAGAGAGTCTTCTAGAGAGAGAGAGATAGAGAGAGAGGTATATCTTCGAATGTTTATCTGGAATAAACTATATTTATTTTTGGACAGAACCAGACCATTTTCTCTAATAGTATTATAGAAAATATTTAAATGTTTAAAATATTGGTCAATGCTTGTGGAGAATACAAGGATATCGTCAATGTAAATAATAATAAATCGTGAAAGAGGATTGAAGACATCGTTCATAATTTTTTGGAATTCAGAAGGAGCATTTTTCAATCCGAAAGGCATAACATTCCATTCATACTGTCTGAATGGGATAGTGAAAGCGGTCTTGTATCGATCTTTAGGGTTGATATCTGCCAGAATCCTGATTTTAAATCGAATTTGAAAAATATGGTAGCGGCATGGACACGCTGAAGTAAATCCTTCTTATTAGGAATATGATATCTAACCCACCTAAGAGCAGTATTGAGGGGTTTGTAATTGGTAAACAAACAAGGTACACCTCGCTCAATTTCGGAGCTTTTGTTAACATAGAATGTTGCACAGCTCCAGGGAGATTTTGAAGGAGAAATAATGTTTTTGCCTATGAGATCATCAATCTCTTTCTGGCAATGAATGATGAGCTCGTGATTCATTTGAATAGGGTGAGTTTTAGTAGGAATCATCTTTTCATCAATGTCAGGTTCATAAGGAAGGCTGACTATGTGTTTCTTCCGCTTCCAGAAAGCAGTGGGCAAATCTGTGCAGAGATCATCCCGCATCTTCATTTCTAAAGTTTTAATTTTAGATATGATGGAAGGATCTTTGAGTTTCTTTTGAAGCCTTTGGAAAGCTACTTCTTCTTTGAGAAACATAACTTGTGCTTCCTTGTTTTTAGGAAGTGCATAGTTTTTTGAATGGGAGGTTTATCATAGGGAAAGAGAATATTATTGGTAAAATACTCTACATGAATATCTTGGTGGGAAGCAAGATAAAGTCTAATACTATTGATGAAAGGAAGACCTAAAATGACAGGCCTAGTAAGATTTTTTACTAAAACGAATGATGTAGGAATCGACCAAGTTGGATGTTGAGGAGAAGTAGTGACTTCGACAGAAGAAAGTTTGTAATTTATTTTAAGTTTTTCGTCATCGGCAGCCCTAAGGCCTCTTTGGTTTTTTCGAAAATCTTAGTTGGCACGAGTCCTTGAATGCAGCTGAGTTCAGCACCAGTGTCAAACAAAGCAACTATATCAAGGACAAGAGACTTATTGATTATCAAAGTTATTCTGATATGATATTTTTGGATGTTAATTATAGTAAGATAACCTATAAACGGACCTATGTCACCTTCTTGGACAATAGGTTCTTGGGAAATAGATATATCCTCCTTATGCTCAGGTTCATTAGAAAGTTGTTGGAGCACAAGACGATCTAATTCTTAACCTACTTTGATTTCTTTAATTTCCTATTTAAGGTAAGCTATTTCAGATTGAAGGTCCTCAATAGTTATGGTTGTTGCATTGGATTTTTGAGATGGATATCTGTTAAGGATGTTCGTGATGTTATAGGTGTTAGCCACCTGAGGATAATTAGGAAGCTTGGAGGAAGACGGAGATAATTTATCTAGAACTGTCTTGAGTTGGTCTAGGTAATCCTTTTTGAGATTTGAGTCTTGGAGATTGCCAATTTTTTCAAGGAGGAGATCTTGCTCATTAGTAAGAACACTAATCCCAGGAAGACTTTCCTGAGCTTCTCGATCAGACTGGGTTGAAGATGCTGAGGAATCTAAGTCATCATCTTGGAGTTGGTTAAATTGCTGCTCATACTCGTTTTCAGCAACCTCAGAATCGCTGTCTATAAGCAAGAGTCCTTCTATTTTATTAAGGAGAGACTCATCAAGATGAAGGTTCCTAATCGCCTTTGAAACCCTACAATATTTTGCAATGTGACCTGTTTTACCACATCTGTAGCATTTGGCCGTAGTTGAAGTTGGTGTATTCTCAACTTTAGGTTTAGAATATTTTGGCTTCATATGTGAAGGTCTTCTTTTCCTATACTTGGACGTAGGATTGCTAGGACTAGGAAGTTCCTTGTTGGGTTTGCGCCCTTTGTGAGGCTTTTTACTGCAAGGAGGTAGACCAAACTGTTCGCAAAAACTACCTAAGTCTTTACGAGTTTGAGCCCTATCTTTGGCTAATTGTCTCAACATTTTGTCTTATTTACAGATTTTGAGAGCAACTTGCTGGATTTGGCTGGTAATTTGACAATAAGTGATCTGATCATAAGGAACAATACCACCGGAATATTAATTTTGGAATTCTTCTTTGACTAAATCCCTAAGTGATTTTGGCAAACCATCTAAGAATTTTTCTTTTCAATATTGTTGGTTCCCATTAGGCCGTTCATAGATCCGAATGAGCTAGAAATTCCTGCACAACCTATGAAGGTTCTGATAATAGTATATATCAGGGTATTGGTAGAATCGGGAATAGTAACCCCGTTCCTAAGAATCGGTTGGCCTATTTCATCAACCTTAACAGACTGGAAGATTTGTTGCTTCTCATCTCCACTGAGGTGGGTATCCCACCAGCCTTTGAGTTGCCCTGTAAATCCAGCTACAAGGACATGGGAAGTACCCTGGTCTGAACAATTATGAGAAGTTTTGTAAGCAGTAGCAACCATGGTCATCTGCTGCAACTTTTTGAGAATATTATATTCAGAACAACCATCTATGTTCCATTCATAAATGTTGTTTGCATTGTAATTGTTTCACATGACATTCAATTTTTCTTCCAAAACTACGTCTGGATGGGTAGCCCTAGGATAGTAGAGTTTTTGATGTTTCCTCCAGTTGGAAGACTCAGCACGAATAGGTGCGATATCTAGAGGAGGGTTTTCTTCTATAGATACTGATTGTTCAGATTCTTGGTCTGATTATGTCTTACCAAGGACTTCTTTGATTTTAGAAGTTGCAGTAGGAGTTTGACGGGTCGAAGAAGCTTCAGTAGCTTGGCGGACTGGCGTATCTTGGACCACTAAAGTTTTCTCAATTTCTAGGATTCTTCGCTGAAGTTCAAAAAGTTGAGGAGAGTCTTTAGAATGACTCATATGGAGCTCCCTAGAATGAGTTTGGGGGATCTCGTAAGGTTTAAAAAGAGGAGCATCAAAGGTGGAAGGTCCTTCTGTAAATTTCTTCATTGTAGTCAAAGAAGGATTGACAATTAAATATTCTCCAATAGTTTGTAGATATTTATTCGTGTAATTAATTTAAATATTTTTCATATCTTTGCCAGTAATTGGTTCTCTATCAACTCTTTTCTTAAAAGGAGCAGCTGTAATAGAGGTATTGGCAAAAGTTGCAGAAAATCCTTGTGATGGAGGAAGTTCGGAAATAACTTCTTCAGCGGTATTAGTTTTTCAAACTTTTGAAACGTTAAAAGATTTTGAAAAAGGGAAATCTACTTTCGTATAATCAGCATAGATTTCGAACCATTCAAAGAAATTGATCTGTCTTTTAACATCATTTAAAGAATCATAAAATTTTGATTGAATTTCGTTTCTTTTCTCTCCTTTGTAATTTTCCAAAAATCATGTTCGTTTGAAAAGATTATCGGGAGAATAAAATTCCTTTTGGAGAGTCTTTTTGTCAATTTCAAAATTCACTTCTAAGACTTCAATTCGAATATTATCATCACCAAGTTCAGCACCTAAGGACGTATAGGCAGGCGAATTGGAGTGATCATAGGTAGTTTCAGTATGAGGAGCGTTTTCTACCTTTTATCTAGCCTGAGGGATCGTAGCATCTGAAATAGTTTCTACTTCGTGGGAAAAGAGGAGATCGAATGTCTAGCGGACTGGACATACGGACTTTCAGACATAATAGAGGTATTAAATCTTTGACTGAGTGACCTCTGGAAGGAAATTAGTACAGACCCGGTGGGAAATTGTTGGATCTGTGAAACTGAGGTATTCTTAGGTTTTTGAGCTAGAGTAGTATCTTGCAAAAACCAGTTTTGAGGTAGAGAGATATGATTTCAGGACACTGGTCTAGGAACAGATAGATGAGATCTTTGTAGATCTGTTTGGAAGAGAACAATTTCACCCTTGTGCATTGTTCTGATGGCTCCAGTATTGAAGGCTGAATTCACAGCCTTATATTGGATTCTATAGATGATAGCTACTGGGAGAGATCCAATATTAGTTCTGTAATTGGAGGTTTTGACATTAAGTGTCAAGGTATCTAAAATATTCCTATCTCTCAGGGAGACTGTAAATTAGGAAAACAGTCGAAATAAGTTGGTCCGTTACAAAGACTGTTTTCTACCATTCCAAGCAGAGAATCATTGAAGTCTAGGAACCTAGAGTCCCTGAGACAGAGAAGAGATGTGTCAAGTCCTTCTCTGATGAGTGGTTTAGCGGCAATTTGTGCTAAACCAAAATGAAGATAACTGTATTTCTGTCTATATTTTTCTATAGATTTGATATTGACAAGTTTGATCTCCTCATTATCCGATTCAATAGGAATTGTCTGTTCGATGGTAGACATGTGATAATCACTTGTTAGGTTGTTCCATCTCGGAGACTTGTAAATTGTAGACTGGGGATGTTTGGGGATTTTTCAGTCGTCAATTGTTTGCTGCAAGTCAGAGAAATCAATATCTTCTTTGAACTTGAAATTGGAGGTAGAAGATGAGGAAGAGGATGAAGAGGATCTAGAAGATTTCGAAGGGGAGTGGCGAAAGAAAGACATTTTAATAAGAATTTTTAAAAACTTTCCTGTCCTTGGCTCAAGAGACCAAGGGTTTCATAAGGAAAATGTTCAAGTTTTTAGATAACTTTGTGTAGAAATACTAGATCTAGGAGCTAAGTTCTATTAGATCTATAGATCTTAAGAAAAATACTCTGGTTTTATGTTAGTATCGTCTTGAAGAGTCAAGATCTAGGAGCCAGATTCATAGAAATAGCTGTTATTTCATACAAAGAAGGAATATATGGAAATTGTTTTAAGAAGCTCTAATTTTGGATGATCCAAAGGTTACAAATAACAATTTGCAAGCCTACTAGGTACATTTACAGGCATTCCATCGCCATAATCCAAGGAACACTACCTGCAGTGTAGATCCGAAGATCACAACGCCATCTTCCATGAGTTCTTCTTATTACAAAAATATATTTAACAAATTTATGTGTAAGAACCAGTATTTATATAAATCTGTCAACAGATCAAGTAATTCAACACCATAATATGATAGAATCCATAGTATAATTTTTTAAAACTTATAGATCTAGAGTTATTTCGTCAGATCTGGAAGCATCACACTACAGTAAGTTAAAAACAAGACTCACCAGGCGCCTATATATAGCCTCTCTCTCTATATATATATATACATATATATATATATATACATATATATATATATATATATATATATATATATATATATATATATATATATATATATATATATATATATATGTATATGTTTGTGTGTACATATATTAGTTAAGCATCCAAAGGTTGTGGTTCTTACTGTCAAAAGTAGACAAAAAGTTATAAGTACAATAGACTCAATAAGTCGTTTTGATCTTTAAAAATTCATTTCCCTATATGAGACTCGTATGTTCATTTGATGATTTATAACTTGATGGGATGGATGATTCGGGCTGGAAGAGGTTTGGTAGTGATTTGGAGAAGGGGTACAAACATATGAAGTATGATAGGAAAAAGCATAGTATCCCAAAACAAGGCATAATTGCATAAGGACTGCCCTCAACATGGATAAAACCCAGTGCTCGCACACATGCTCATTCCTCCATGTGCCTCACCCTCTTCACGTAGTCTTATCAACAATTCAAGCAATTAGTCCCTTAAACCAAGACTAGGTAAGATACCTAACTCAAACAAGCACAATCAATACTCCAAGAACACTTTCCCTCGAGAATTGACCTCTGAACGGCTCAAATATAGTCAAATAATATACCACGGTGACAAATAATGCTAAAGGAAATAATTATGAAGCATAAAAGCTCGATCTTTAATCAATTATATAATGTCAACCAGAAAGTCAATCAGGGCTTGCTTTTCGGGACCCAACAAAACTCACAAATCCCGATTACCCATTTAAATACAAGTCCAAATATACAAGTTTTATCCAATACCGACTCCAAATCTTGGTTCAAATCTTAATTATTTTCTTTTCAAAATCTAACACAAAACTTCAATTTTTCTCTTTCAAAACCATGTTCTAGTCTCACAAATCTTTGGGTAACTAAGATACATAACCAAATTCAAGTAGAAAATATTTACTCTTAAAATGGTGATGAAAATCTTCCCAAAGACCCATCACCAACACATAGAGAGAGACAGTCTGAGGCGATAGAGAGAGAGAGACCAGAGCGATACAGTCGAATCTTAAACACCATTAATGGCGTCGCAGGCCGGCGAAATTCCGGCTGGCCAGCCACCCCAGACCTCTTCACTCGCACTAAACCCTACGCCATCCACACCCAAACCCTTAGATTACTCCCAAATTCTTAAACCAGCAAGTTTAAACAACAATCCAGTCACAAACCCTAACAGAAAAATTGAACCAATTACGATCAAGAAGGCAACATACATGCATAGACAACCAATTATCAAATACACGGAAGCAGAGGTAACCCGTATGAACATCATAGAAGGTCTATAATTTGCTATAATTTGCGGTGCTGGGTAAGTTCTCGTACGGGTGGCTGGATTCGGAAGAGCTCAAAAAAATCATACCAATTCAGTGTGGAATCAAAGGAGAATGTAACATTGGTTACTTCAGAGATAAGCACGTGCTCATCAGATTAACTCTGTGGGAAGATTTCACAAAAATCACTTCAAAAAGCACATACTACCTCAAAGCAGTGGATGGTTTCGAGTACCAGATGAGGCAGCTCATATATGATACCAAATTCAAGTTTGGAGAAGAAACGTCTATGGCAAGGCATGGATTTCCTTTCCGCACCTACTCCCCACTTCTCGCATCTGCTGTTGGTAAGCCACTTCATTTGGACACAACAACAATAAACAAGACAAGGCCAAGCTGTGCAAGAGTAAAGGTGTTAGTTGATTTGTTAGCAGAATTGCCCCAAAAGGTTAGGTTAGATATTGAAAATGAAACAATAGGGGAAATCAGAACTGAATGGATCAAAATACAGTATGACTACCTCCCAAAATACTGTAAACAATGTAAGATTCAAGGGCATGAAATGATCGAGTGTTGGAAGCTTCATCCAGAAATTCTTGGCATGGACATTACTGAAGAACAAAGGCCAGCAGAGAAAAGGAAACTAAAGGGCAAGGAATTAGCAGTGAAAGAACAACCAATACTGATTTTGTCAAGTGGCAGGATAGTAGGCAATATTACCCCCCAATGGAAAGAAGTCAAGGACAATAGAATACACAACAAGGCAATTAACAAGCATGGGAAACAAAGTGAATCAGCTGAAAAAAACAGTAATCAACTACCTGTTGCAAACAAATTTGATGGCTTAGACCAGGGCAACCCCAATGCTGCAGACAATCCTAATGCTGAAGCCCATGAAACTGGAAATACAGTCTCTAACATAGACATAGCAGTAGAAAACAATGTCAATGCTACAGGCAAGCACCCTGTTGAAAGCAATGAAAAAATAGCACTGGATCAGGTCAATGTCAATGTTGAAGAAGATATGGAAACTGAAGGCACAATAGCAAGTAGTACAGAAACAGCAGAAGTAAAAAAATGACCAAATGGTTATGGAAAGGAATCAAAATCAATTGAATACTGACAACACCAGCATCTAAGGCTGCCAGTCAATCACACTGTTTTCACTGGAACAAGACTACACCAATGCTGCAGATCACACGGCTGAAGATCATGTAACTGATGACACAACAGCAAATAGCACAGGAACAACAGAAAGGAGCAAAGAACAAATGACCCAGGCAAAGAAACAAAAACTTTCAAATACTGGAAAAATCAGCAGCCAAGGCAGCCAGTCAAACACTTTGGCATCAGTCACTAACAGGAAAGAAGGTAGCTGCATGACAAAGAAAGGTGACACTGCTATAATTTCAACAACAGCAGCCGCAGGCAAGCAAAGAAGGACAGAGGATAGTGCTGGGACAATTAGCAGCAAAGAGTTTTCAAATACAAACACCCTATTAAGGTACAAGGAAATCAGCAACATAGAAAGGCAAGTGAGGACATCAGCAATCGACAAGTCCAACAATGTGTCTAACTGGTTGACAGAAGAAAAGGAACAAGACACACCAAAAATAACATGCAGGGACTCCACAGCAAAAGAAATCATTCTTTTGACAGTGACTGAGCAACAAAGAATCTCAAGTCTAAATCCCAAACAAAGCAAGCAAGCCAATGTAGACTCTAACAGAAACAAAGCTCAGAAAACTCAAATTCACAACCCCAATTGTGACTAGGAAACACTGGAGGAAACAAATATCCATGCTTCAGCAAACAAGAAAGTCAATATGCATCAAGGAAACACAACCACAAGCAAGTGCAGTGAGATTGGTAGGATAACTGAATCCACCACACAGTGGATCATGAAGACCTTCTACAATAAACCTGCAGAACAAACAGAAACAAGTGCAATCAAACAAGAAGAGAAAATCCCAGGGAGGTTGTGGGCAGATCAAATAGAAGAATGCTTAGAGGAAGGTGAAATTCCAGAGGAAATGCAAGGGGAAGAAGAAGATATTGAGGACAATGCTGTAAAGAAGCCACTAAGAAAAGACAGCCAAGATCAGAGAACCCCCCTCCTTACAATAATGGGAAGATTAATGGACCAGGATCCAATCAACAGGAAAGAAATAATAAGAGCTCAACTACAGGCGATCATCAGACCCAGAAACATGTCAACAACATCAACAACCATGAATGAAGGAAAAGAAGCAATAGGCAAGGACATGGATGATGAGAACATAACACAGAACCTCAGGAACATAGCAAGGCAGGGAGACCTGTCATCACTTCATACTGATAAGCTAGCTGGAACAGGAAACCACCAGAGGAAGCAGTCCAAGAGCAACAACAGCCCTCCATCAACAACGATCCAACCCAAAAGAGCATTGACATACCTCAATAGAATACAATGAATGCCATCATATGGAACATAAGATCAGTCAACACTATGCAAGCATTCGAAAGACTGATCACACTTCACAACTAGCATCAATTTGAATTCATTGGCATCATGGAACCAAAACAACAACTCAGGAAATTAGAACAATACAGGAGAAGAATTGGCATGACACAAGCAATAGCAAATGTATCCAACAAAATATGGGCCTTTCTGGATAATGCTTACAATGTCACAATGCTCACAGATTCAGTCCAACACCTCACTCTAAAGCTCCTCCACACATAGACAAAGATGGAACTAATCCTCACGCTGGTATATGCCAAGTGCACACCAAGAATAGAGTTATAGGATTCAATATATGACTTATCCCAGACAATCACCAATCCATGGATAGTGGGAGGAGACTTCAATGTCATAAGTGATCAAGAAGAGACATACGGAGGTCTCCTAGTCCCTTTGAGGTTGACGACTTCAATCATTGCATTAACATCAGCTGTCTACAGACCTGGGATTCAAAGGAAGTATCTTCACTTGGTGGAATGGGAGAGCAGATGAGGAATGCATCTTCAAATGGCTGGATAGATGTCTAGCAAACCAAATGCTACAACAAGATTTTCCAACAATAGAAGTCACAAACCTCCCCAAAATTGGATCAGATCATAGTCCTCTGCTAATACATTTTGAACAAAAGCCAATAAAGATCAAGAAGCCTTTCAAATTCCTCAACTTCTGGACCAAGAAGGATACTTTTGAAACAGTGGTCAAAGAAAATTGGCAAGCTGACTTCCATGGAGATCCTTTCATCATCTTCAACTACAAGTTAAAGAAGCTAAAGAAAGCCCTATCCCTCTGGAGCAAGACTACCTTTGGAGATATTTTTCAGATCATAGCAAGCATGGAGGAAATGGTTCTTGTCCACGAACAACAGTTTGAAGAGAGACCTACTACCTAAAACAGAGAAAGACTACAAAAGGTACAAGCACAAATGGTCAAGCATCTAGCTGTTGAAGAACAATTCTGGAAACAAAAAGCAGGAATGGCCTGGTTTAAAGATGGGGACAGAAACACCAAATTCTTCCACACTCAAGTCAATGGAAGAAGGAAAAGGTTACAGTTGAAAAGAATACAAAACAATGCTGGCATTTGGCTAGAAGAACAGTAACAGATTGTGGTAGAAGCCATCTCCTACTACAAGGACCAATTCACTGAGAAAACAACTCCCACAGACTTTAGAATTCTGGAAAACAACCAGCAAATGATAGACTCACAGCAAAATGCAGAGCTGACCAGGCTACCATCAAAGGAAGAAACAAAACAAGCTGTCTTCAGCCTCAACAAAGATAGTGCAGGAGGTCCAGATGGTTTCGCAGGTACTTTTTATCAGTCCTGTTGGGAAATCATAGGTGAATACATACAAAACATGGTCACAACTTTTTTTTTCAGGCAGACACCTACCCAAAAGTATAACACACACAAATCTAGTCCTTATACCAAAGAAGAAGGAGATAGAAACTTTCTCTGACTTAAGACCAATAAGCCTTAGCAACTTCATCAACAAGATCTTCTCCAGAATCATACATGAAAGATTGTTGGTCTTTCTACCTTCCCTAATCTCCCATGAACAAGCTGGTTTTGTGAGAGGCTGAACAATAGTGGAAAATGTCCTCCTGGTACAGGAAATCATCACTGACATTGGGAAAAGAATAAAAGCAGGTCCAAATGTGGTTATCAAGCTGGATATAACCAAGGCTTTTGACAGAATATCTTGGTTATATATAGCAAAAGTTCTTAGGAAGATGGGCTTCAATGAAACTTTCATAGGCATGATCATTGACATAGTGGGCAACAATTGGTATTCAATTCTTTTCAATGGCCAACCACATGGTTTCTTCAAATCAACAAGAGGTGTCAAACAAGGAGATCCCCTGTCTCCTACTCTTTTCATCATTGCCGCTGAAGCACTATCAAAGGGACTAAATGCACTGCATCAAAACAATTGCTTCAAGAGTTTTGGAATGCCTAGAAGAAGCCCAAGAATCAATCATCTATCATATGCAGATGATACGATCATCTTCTCATCATCAGATGCTGACTCACTACAGTTGGTAATGGAGACATTGAGTGCATATGAAGCAGCTTCATGACGGCTAATAAACATGAGCAAGTCAGCTATCTATATGCATCACTTAGCTACCTCAGAAGCAGTAACAAGAACATAAAGAATCACATGAATTGGGAGACAGAGCTTTCCATTCACTTATTTAGGATGCCCCATTTACTATTCAAGGAAAAGAGTCATCTATTATCAAGACATTGTGAACAAGATACAAGATAGATTGCAATCCTGGAAAGGAAAACTACTTTCAATAGGAGGTAGAGCCATCTTGATCAAACATGTCTTGCAAAGCATGCAAGTGCATCTTTTATCAGCAGTGAATCCCCCCAAACAAGTAATCAATAACATCCACAAGCTTTTTGCCCAATATTTCTGGAGTAGTACAATAGGAGGCACCAGCAGACACTGGTCATCCTGGAACAATCTATGCCTACCCCAAGAGGAAGGAGGAGCAGGATTCAGATCCCTTCATGACATGTCAAAGGCCCTTTTCTACAAACTGTGGTGGAATTTTAGAACTAGGCCCAGTCTCTGGAGTGCATTCATGACACAGAAATACTGCAAAAAACATAATACAGTAACTGTACCATGGAAGAAAGGATCACAAGTATGGAAGAAAATGATAGAATGTAGAGAGCTCATTGAACATCAAATTGCCTGGCAACTCAAAATGGGATCCTCACTCTTCTGGTATGACAACTGGACTAGACTAGGAGCTCTATGCTTCCTAGTACCAGCAAACTTCCCAATTGAAGTAACACTTCAAAATGTGAACAATACCCTACAAAATGGCAACTGGAATATGCAGCAGCTATCAGAACACTTGCCACAGGAAATGGTGGAACACATAACCACCACAATAAAGCCCCAAGGATGGAAGACACTCTAGATATCCCATACTAGATGCTGCAGAATCAAGGGCAATTCACAGTCAAAACAGCGTAGGAATACTTGAGAAAAAGGGAGGATCCTAGAATAGCATATGAGAAGATCTGGGTAAAGGGACTTCCTTTCAAAATTGCTTTCTTCATGTGGAGAGTCTGGAAAGCAAAACTACCACTTGATGACATCCTGAAAAGATGGGGGTATCAACTGCCTTCAAAATGCTGGTGCTGCACTGATTCAAAGGAAGAAAACATGGTTCACCTCTTCTACACTTCAAATACTGCCACCAAGGTGTGGAAATACTTCCTGCAAAGAGCAGGAATCTCAATTGAGGAATTAACATTTCATCAAGCAATAACAAGATGCTGGACAGTACAAACAGTCACCAGACTGAAACCAGTAATGCAGGCACTCCCAGCATGCATTGTATGGGAAATATGGAAAAGAAGAAACAGCTACAGGCATGGGGAACCAGCCACAATTGGTAGAGTAATCTACCAAATCTCCACAATACTGCAAGCATTAGTCCACACCAGAAAGCCAGGAATCAATGTCCCACACAAATGGCAAGATCTCTTACACATGCTCGAGAACTACACCCCAAGATTAAGCTACAAAAAAGTCAACTGGGAATTCCCTTTGCCAGGATGGATAAAGATTAATACAAATGGAGCATCAAAAGGAAACACAGGAAGAAGCTCAATAGGCTTTTTTGTGAGAAATGAAACATGAGACCTAATGTATGCACTTGGCACAGAATGTATAGAGGGAACTAACACAGTTGCAGAAACAACAGCCATTCAGGAAGCATTAAGATACTGCAGCACACAAGGTCTCACCAACATATGGCTACAAACAGACTCCATGCTCCTAAACAATATCATTAATGGCTCATGGAAGCCACCCTGGTGCATATCAGAACAAATAGAAGAAATCCTCCAACTCAAAGACTCCCTTGCCCCGATAGTATCACACACATTTAGGGAAGGAAACAAGCTGGTGGATCACCTTGCAAACTATGCTCTTCACTTTGGGAGAATAGAGTGTCATCACTTTAGTCAACTTGACTCAGTAGGCAGGAAAATCCTAAATGCAGACAAAACGCAATGCCCCTACATAAGAGTGAAAGTGACAAAATGACAAGCTACTCACTGCACCAACACATTATTGGACAGGACCTCTATATAAAATCAGAAGGCACACAAGAAAGGAGGAAAAGCTTTACCAGTCAAATGCTGATTTTTCATTCCCTAACTTGGTTTGCTCATGTTCAAGGTACTGGACTCAACAGAAACATAGAACATGATGCAATAGCAGCACTTCAAACAGCAGCAACAGAGAAAAGAAGCAGCAATGTTATACAAGGAACAAACTGGAGCACCAAACTGATAGCAGCAGCAGGTTTTTCACAAAGCAGGCTAAGGCAGCTCCACTGCTGCAAAAACATCATAAACATGAGCAGAGCAGCAATACCAGCAGGACAAAATCTAAGCTGATGCAACAGAAACATAGGACATACCAAGGGAACAAGCTGCAGCAGCAGCTAACCAAGGCCAGCAACATTAGAGAAGGAAGGGAAGGCACACTGCAAAACTCAGTGCCAAACCAGTGTTACAAGCAATTACAGCAATGGAAACATAGCGGTGTTTGGACATGGCTACAACAGATGAAATTACAACAATTCCCTCCTCCCTGTTCTCTCAACATCCCATTGAATGGTTTGCAGGAACACTGGTGCCTGGAATGGACTACTGAAGGAGCAGCAAGCTGCAGGAATAACAAAAAGAAAAAGCTGGGTCGCCAGGAATGCTGAACAAGCTGCAGCATCAGTGAACTACTGATCACATTAACCCCTAACCATTGTCTTCTCATGAACAGGTTGTTGGACATCAAAGCTTTGCAGAACAGACTTTGGAGGAAACAAAGCAGAAGCAATAAAGCACACAACAGGCAACAACAATCTGAACCAGCAGATGCAATCAGCAATATCAGACAAGAGAAAGCTGAACAAATAACCAACCTACAAGGTTCTCAAAAGCATCAATCTCAACTGTAGGGAACAGCAGTTTCTGAACACTGCAAGGGGGACAAAATCAACAGAAGCAGCAACACTCTCAGCAGCAGCCACAAAAGATCAAGGAACAACAGGAAACATCAAGCTAGCAACAATATAAGTAGCTCCACAAAACAAGCCAAGGCAGGACATAAGACCCTGCAGCAAAGGAGTCAGCTACACCAGCAAAATTTCAGAACCAGCACAACAGAAACTCAGCAACCAGCAGCACTCAGCAACTCCCAGCAATACCAACACTAGCATTTCAATATACTGGAACTAGCAGCTAATCACTCATTGCCAGCATCCTTGCTCAATTGGCCAAACTAGCAGACACATTTCTTGGACAACCAACAAGACTTAAGCAACAGGGATACAATAGCCACTCATCAGAGGACCAGCAAGCTGGAGGATTTGCAACACAGGAAAATCACAAAAATAACACAGCAAGGTCAACAACACTCACATAGCAACATACTGCAATCATCTCATCTGAGGACAGCAAAAACAGAGAAATACATAAGAGGGAAAGCCAAGAGAGAAAGGCTACTAAAGTGCCACCAATTCCAGCATCAACAACTCAGTTACACAATATCAAAAACAAACTGCAAAGCAAGCAACAAAAGTAAAGACAGGGAAATAACACAACAGCAACTCATCAATAGAACCATCAACAACAACAATTGCAACAATTACAACAGTTACAAAGGCATCAGCAATAAAGGAAGCACCAACATTGCAGGAATTTGTTCTCATAGGTTAAGGTTATTAGCACAATTGCATTGTGTGGTATTAGCACCCCCGGTGCTCAATTTAATGCAATTGCATCAATCACCTTTACCATACAAAAACAACTCCTCACACAGAAGCATCCTCTTCTTCAAGTACAACACCTTGGACTACCTCCTTTGGATTAACACTGGACCACGTCCACTTGACATCAGGAATCTCATCAACAACAACTACAACCTCATTTGCAACCATCAAAAACACTTATCACCACCCCTCACCTCAGCACAATTGTAGCAACAAGCACACAGGCATCCAACTTTCTCAGCAACTCCATTGCCTCCAGAACTGTAAACACACACACCAGCAAACATCAGGAGAACACCAGCAGCAAAAGGAACAACAACTCAACACTTGCACAACCTCCAGGACTGATCACAGCAGAGACAAAAGCCAGCACAGCAACAACAACAGAAATAAAAGGTTCAGAAACAACAAATACTAACATCATAGAAGCAGAAGGAAAAACAGCAACAAAGTACAGCAGCAACACCAAAAACAAATGCCAACAGCAGCAGCAAGAAGACCAGGGATCAAGTCAGCAACCACATAAAAGAACAGCAGCACACAGAGTCAAAAGAAACAAAAGCAATCAGAGAGACTACAACAGCATCATAAGAAGAAGGACACCCTAAATCAAGCTACTACATTCAGCAGAGAAGGTCATTGTCAGTTTAAATTGATCACCTTGGCAGAGTACTCTCGGCTGAGGCAGAAAAAAAGAGACCAATGCTCGCACAAGACACTTTTTGCAATTCTCATACAATCCCAAGCTTTTGGAAAAGACCTTGGCAACGGAACAAGGAAAACACCATGCAATAATTCAATAGGAGTAGGAATACATGTAATTAGAATAGTCGACCTAGACTTATTTCTCATCGTTTTTGTACATATGACAATCTATCAACATTATAAGATAGAAAGTCATTCATCATATTAGGTCCGACATATTTAGACTCGTTTGATCACCAAATGAGGAGGATCAAACACACACAAGATCTAACCAACCATCACCTCTTAGGTACCTTTACAAAGACAAGGTACATGTATTTTTTTGGGGAGGTAAGGTTCATGTCCCCCTCCGTTTGATGTATATTTTGAAGTTTGATAATAAATAAATCATATTTACCCCAAAAAAAAAAGAAAATCTTCCCAAAAATATATCGATCTGGCCAGTTGTTTTGTGTATTTCATCCCATTTCTCCCATTTGATGCTTTACATATGTGTATTTGTGGTTATGGGACTTGTCAGGGTAGTTGGTTTGCTTTCGAGGATAATTTGGATTGAGTTGGGACATGTAGTCCCAAGGTTAGATGCTTAAGTTGTAAGAGTTGACTTGAGTTTGAATTTTTCACAGACGAATTCGGAATGTTATTTTGATGGTTCAATAGCTTCGCGTGGTGATTTTGGACTTAGGAATATGTACGAATTTGAATTTGGAGGTTCCTAGGTCATTTGATCTTGAATTGGCAAAAGTTAGAAGGTTGAAGGTTTGGAAGGTTGATAGGTTTGATTGAGAGTTGACTATATTGATATCGGGTTCAGATTTTTGCTCAGGGGGTTGGGATAGGTCCGTTATGTCATTTGGGACTTGAATGCAAAATTTGAGGTCATTCCGACTTGATTTTATATGGTTCGTCACGAGAATTGGAAGTTGAAAGTTCATTAGTTCCTTAGGTTTCAATTGAGGTGTGATTCGTTGTTTTGATATTGTTTTATGGGATTGAGACCTTGAGTAGGTCTATGTTATATTTCGTTATTGGTTGTTGTGTTTGGACGGAGTCCTGGGGGCTTCGGGTTGATTTGGGATCATTTTGGACTATGTTGCATTGTTGAAGATTTCTAGTGCGTTCGTGCATGCGAAGGAAGGGCCGTAGAAGCAAAGATGGGCTGAGGAGGCAAGAACCGCAAAAGCAGAAGCATGGGCATAGATGCAAAAGCGTATTTGCGATGATGGAGGCACAGAAGCGCGACCACATATGCGGCTGGGTGACCGCAGAAGCTGATGGTTTGGGATTGAGGTTGGAACTTAGTTGTGGCCTTCAATGCATAAGTGGATCCGCAGAAGTGGAGCCACAGATAATGTGGTCAAGTGATCACAAATGTGGTTTAGCTGGGTATAATGTTAATTCAAAGGCTTTGTCATTTTCTCTTTTTTGAGTTGTAGAGCTCTGCTAGGTTCGATTCAGGAGGACTTTTCATCACAATTGAAGGGGTAAGTAATCCTTACTTGATTTTGCTGTTAAATATTTATTACCCATAGATTATTGCACCTAATATCTATGAAGTAAAGGTGGAATTTGAGGATTTCTGGACTATGATTTTTGAGAGTGACAATTTGTGATTTGAGGATTGATTTGAGGTTAGAGTTTGATGAAACACATATATTTGGACTCATATCAAAATGGGTGTTCGAAATTTGCGAATTTTGGCGGGTTTCGGGGTGCGGGCCCGAGTTGACTTTTTGGGTTGCCTTTGTATAATTAATCAGGATCTTAGCTTTATCACTTGGAATTGTTTCCTATGGCTTTTATTGATGATTTTAAGTTAGTTTGGCTAGATTTGAGCCGTCTGGAGGTTGATTCACGCGGGAAAGGATTCTTAGAGTGCTGATTTAACTTTCTTGAATTATTTGTGATAGCTACGTGCTATGGGTGGCACACATGTGTGGGTTCGACTCACGTACGTGCACCGGGGTATTATTCATATTCGGGGTATTGCTTAGGCTATGATATGCTTTGAATTGGTTTCTAAGCTTAAACGCAGCGATATTTCTTATATTTGTACCCCTGCTGTGAACTATTTGAACCATATTTGAGGTCATGATGCAATATAAAATGCGGAAAACAAGATAAAAGGATAAAAGCAAGACGCTCAATGAACTATCAAGACAACAAGTAGGAACTAGTCTACTTACCTTCTTGATGAAGTTACAGAGTACCTATACTATACGAACAACCCTCAAGACAATGATGGTCTTGCAAACTGTTCGATCAAACAAAGGAACAAGTTCAATTTGGAATCACACCAAAAATTGGACAAGTTCAAAGCACACGAGTTTGGAGCAAAGTTGCTGCCGATTTTTTTATTGGATATCAAAATTAGGTGCTGAAAATAATGAAGTCTTTAGGCTTATATAGAATGAGCCTTTTCCTAAATCAATTAGGAAACAAATAACTAACAAAAAGGCCACAATTTGGCTAAGTAAAAAGAATGGTCACGCAGTACCCCTAAGTAAGAGTCAATGTCTTCCATAGCAACACAATAATACAACATAAACACAAATGTACATCATCAACAAATATTTCGTCCAACACAAGATGTGTGAACACTTGGCTCTTCTCCAAGGCTAACCAACGCCTTTTCTTGTCTTATCCAACATTGATCGCATGAACGTAGCTTGATCAGGTTGGCCTGTATCAGGTCATCTAGAGGTTAATCTCCTGATTGAACCTGATAATTGCTACTTTCGTGATAAAATTGCCTGATTTGAGCAATAAAAGCACACTTTGTACCTGCATACACCTTAGCATGTCACTTATACCAGTCCAGGCGTATGAAATTTAATGTTCATTGATCATGTACATGTATTCTTATATATCTGCTTTTTGTGTGATGTGGATTGGAGTTGTAACACGTGAACACACCGTGCGAATTGTTATATTGAGCATGTGACCATGCCGTGCAGATTGTGATATTGAGCACGTGATCACGTCGTACGTATTGTGATATCGAGCATGTGACCACGCTGGGCAGATCGTGGTATTGAGCACGTGACCATGCCGTGCGAATCCGAGATATTGATATTTATGGCACGTGAATACATTGTGCGATTGATATTTAGGGCACATGACTACATCGTGAAGCATGTGGATATGGATCCACCCCCCTAGGATCACCCTCTTATGTACCTTCTTGATGGTGTACACATAGTTTGAGGAAAACCAATTAGTGGTTTGGTTCGATGTATCTACTCGACTGGTCATTTTTTGTATTTGTGTCCCGTTTCCTCTTTTGATGTTTCACACATACATATTTGTTGTTTTATGAATTTCAGGATTGGTTAGTTTTTTTCCGGAAAGGTTTCGGGTGGATTTGGATGCTTTGGCTTTTAGTTTAGATGCCAAGTTGATTATGTTGACTAAAGTTTGACTTTTGTAAGAAGGATGCCGAAATGGTATTTTGATGGTTCGTAACGTGATTTTGGACTTGGGCGTATGCCCAGAATTAAATTCGGAGGTCCCTAGGTTGATTTGACTTTCTTTGCCGAAAGTTGGCAATTTAAGGTTTAGAAGTTTTCCCAAGTTTGACCGTAGGTTGACTTTTAGCTATCGGGTTCAAAATTTTGTTTTGGGACATTGAATAAGTCCGTTATTCTATTTGGAAGTTGTCTACCTAATTTGGTGTAATTTGGAGTTGATTTGATAGGATTCAGACGCTTGGTTACAATTTTAGAGGTTCTTGAACTTTTCCTTGAAATTCATGCATTTTGATATTCAATTTGTAGCTTTAGATGTTATTTTTGTGTTTTGGTTGCACGAGCGAGTTCGTACTATGTTTCTAGACTTGTGTGGATGTTTGGTTTGGAGCACCGAGGGTTCCGGTGAGTTTCAGACTTGTTTCAGAATAGTTTTGAACTGAAACAGGTTGTTGGTGTGCGAGTGTCTTTGATGTCGCAATTGCAAAAACCAGCATCGCAATTGCAATCTTAGCAGGGGTCTTAGGTGTTTCATTTGCGATGCCTGGATCGCAATTGCGAAGCAGTACCTGGGCTGGGTAGGTTCGCATTTGCGAGGGAAGCAGGCTTCACAATTATTGGATTTGAGACTTTCCACATAGACTGTCGGTGCTGCATTTGCAAGGTATTCTTCGCAATTGCGAGGGTTCACAATTGGCGAACCCAGTGTTGCAATTGCGACATCTGCAAGTGAACAAAAGGTTGGACACTCGGGATTATCTCTCATTTTCTCTCATTTTAGAATCCTAGACTCAGCAGGAGGCGATTTGGAGAGGGAATTTTCATCTAGAATCACTAGGTAAGTAGTTTGAATTAATTTCCAAATTTTAGAAATTTTGAAAAATGAAAATATGGATTTTGAGAGTTGATTTGGACTTGGATTTGAAAAAAAACATATATATAGACTCGTGGGATTATGGGTGGTCAAAATCTACCCTTGGACCCAGGTTTTGATCGGGTAGGCCTGAGGTTAACTTTTGTTGACTTTTGGGAAATTATATAAAGATCATAGCTTTATCTATCGTAATTGGTTTTCCTTGCATTGTTTTGTGATATTAAGTCATTTTTGGTTAGATTTGAGCCGCGTGGAGGTGAATTTTAGGGAAAAGCTAATCTCGAGGGTTGATTGGGCCTCGTTGAGGTAAGTATCTTGCCTAACTTTGTGTGCGGGAAACTATCCCATAGGATTTGGGCTGATCGTGTTAATCGAATTATTTGGAAGACGAGTACACGAGGTGACGAGTGTGTACACGTGCTTATATGTATTTTGACCAGTTTAGATTTTTAGATTTCTTTCATGCATTGTATTGAAATAGTCATAACATGCTATATCTTTCATTGTTAAATTTACTCACATGCTCTATTTGGCGTTGTTAGCACATATCTATCTGTTATTGTTATATTTGCTGTTATATGATTTGGTTGAAGTTATTACCTCTCTTATATTCTTGTTACCTCTTTTATTGTTGAATTACTCGTACTTGATGTTGTCATTTCGTGGGAATATCTTCTTGTTGGGTTATTAATGCTGAAGTTGTGAAAGCTATTATCATATTGAGGTTGAAGTTGTTGATTCTTGAGATATCTTTCCTTATTGAGTATTTCTCATTTATTTTGTTATTATTGAGATCCTTGTATACATTGTGGTTGAGCCATAGGATATATGTTGTGGTAACGTTGGTATTGTTGATTTGGCAAGTGTCATGACATATGGGCACGTCTGATGCGAGTTGTTCATTATGTTATGATATTGGGGTTGATACACATGCGTAAGATAAGGTGAGATTTATATGCATGTTGCTAGTAAGGGAATTACTTGATGCCACAGGGTAAGATAAGGGGGCTAAAATGCGTGTAGCTATTTCAAATTTTTTTTTTTCAAAATAAATTCAAGGCTCACATGGTGATGTAAGGAGGACGGTGATTTGGTTTGTTAAATGAGGTTATGAGGTGTGGTACCTTGGTTGTGATTCTTGTTGTACATTCTATGTTAAAAAGGCTTGTTGGTTGAACATTTCTTGTTTGTTCATTGTCTTACTTGTATTTGTCCATAATTGATTACTTGTTGTTCTCATCGTGTGTTCATTTCTTGTTGCTTTGACCGCCTTAAATCCCATTGTTAGATACATTATTGTACTGCTTATTTGTCATTTATTTCCTCGCTTTCCATTATTAGACTACACTATACTCTGTTCAGTTTTCTTATCCTAATATGTGTCTTGACCTGGCCTCAACACTACTCTACCAATGTCAGGTTTGATACTTACAAGGTACCGTTATGGTATACTCATGCTACGCTTCTGCACTTGTTTGTGCAGATCCAGGTACATCTGCTCATGCCGGACGCCAGTGATCGTTTAGTTATTCTTTGGAGACTTCGAGGTATACATGCTCGACGCTCGCAGGCCTCGGAGTCACCTTCCATCATTTCCTTCACTAGTGGTTATCCTATTATCAGATAGAGTTGCATTAGAGATTTTAGTACATTTCTGTAGAGCTTATGACTCAGTTCCACCGATTTTGGGATTTTGTTAATGATGTTCAGTTTTCGAGTTATTATGAGCTTTATCGGTTTATTTTATTATCTTAGTTTGTTATTTCATTTAAGCTATCAATGAATGTTAGGCTTATCAAGTCTTAGAGACTAGGTCCTGTGACGACATCCTAAGGTAGGAAATTAGGGTCATGACATTCGATTATTGAGATTATGAGGGAACGATAGCCAGTGTGTGATTTAGTTATTGCATTTCATCTTTACTTGCAATTCCCTTAGTTGTTTACCTGATTTGTTTGCATATCTTTTCTAGATGATGGATTGTTGATTGAGCAGGGTGCGTTAAGTTATTGTGTGCTCCAAGGTGATTTCTGTCTGTAATTCATGACTTGATCAGATTATTGTTCAGTACTTGTTGGAATTATGAACTGCACATGTTATTAGAGAGTATCATTTAATTCTTGCTTCTATGACTTCATCGAGGTTAGTTAGATACTTGTTGAATATGTGGGATCAATTGTACTCATACTACGCTCTGCAATTAATTGTGTAGATCCAGGTGTTGGACCGAGCCACCAGTAGCTGAGGCTTGTTGCTGAGTTATCATCGGAGAGACGAGGTAGAGCTGCATCTTGACCGCGATCTGGTGTGTCTTTTTTTTTTTTGTACAGTTATCTTTCTTTCAGACAGTATTGTTATTTGGCATTTTAGACTTGTTTTTCCGTTTTAGAGCTCATGAATTTGTATTTGCCAATTCTGGGTGATTTATTATGTATCGACGCTATTATGTTATGTTGATGTCTTTAGACTTGTACTATTTCTGTTAATTCTGTATTTATATTCACTTTTGTTATGTTTGGCTTGCCTAACAAGTGAGTTAGGTGCCATCACAACCGATTGGTGGTTTTGGTTGTGACAAGTTGGTTCAGAGCCCTAGCTTCATGGGTTCTACAGGTCATGAGCAAGTTTAGTAGAGTCGTGCGAATCGGTACAGAGACGTCTGTATTTATCTTTGAGGGGCTACCAAACTATTAGGAAAAACTTCGTTTTCTTGCATTTTTTCGTGCAAATTTATTAATTTCGAAGTTTGAAATTTTGAAGTTTGAACTTTACTCTTCTATTCTCTAACAAATGATGAGGAAACGTTCAGCCGGATCGGGTGGGCAGCATTAGTACCACTAGTTAATGCCACGAGAGGCGAGGACCGAGGTAGAGGCCGAGGTGGAGCTCGCACTGTAGCGAGAGCATCACCTGTGGAGCCATTAGTTGTAGTAGAGGAGTGGGTTTCGAACATTGTGGAGCTGACGGGACCAACTTAGACACCGAGATTACCTATTATTATACCTGGTCTTTAGGAGGCCTTGGCTCAGATCTTGAGTGTGTGCACGAGCTTGGCTTAGGTAGGTATGGTACCAGTTGTCCAGCTACCTCACAGGTTGGGGGAGGAGCCCAGAGTCTCGCCGCACATACTCTTGAGTAGCTAGCTCAGGGTTATCAAACACCAACGGTGTTACCAGTTCGGCCAATTGTTGCTGCTCATGCCGAGGTTTGTCCATCTATTGCTGATGAGGAGCAGAAGTGGTTGGAGCAATTTAAGAGGCTCAATCCTCCTGAGTTCAATGGAGGAGAGTCATAGGATGCTCAAGTTTTCTAGATTGGTGTCGTCAGATCTTTGCACAGCGATACTGTGGACATATCCTTTACTACTTTTTAGTTGACAGGGGTAGCCTACAGATGGTGGCTGACCTATGAGTTGGGTAGGCCAGCTGACGCAGCACCACTTACATGGCATCAATTCTCAATTCGTTTCTTAGAGATGTTTGTCCACAAACTCGTAGAGAGGAGTTGCGTAGGGAGTTTGAGCAGCTATGCCAGGGCGATATGACTGTGACTTGGTACGAGATGATATTCACATATTTGGAACGTCATGCAGTATTGTTGGTTTCTATTGAGAGGGAGAAGATCAGGAGATTCATTGATGGCCTCAACTGTGGTCTACATTGTAGTTTGGCTTGAGAGGTCGAGACAGATACTAGGTTTGACTAGGTGGTTGAGATAGCTAGGCGCTTAGAGCATGTTTTCAAACTTGAGCGAGAGGAGCGGGAGGGAAAGAGGCCTCGTGGTTTAGGTGGTTTTGGTGGTTCCTCGTTTGGCAGCCAGTCACATTACAACATAGGCTATCTTTTTAGGCCTTCTTAGGAAGCTCGTCAAATTGCTTGTGGTTCCTCAGTTAGCCATGGCTCAGATATTGCTCAACAAGTTTAGTCATAATTTATTGCGTTGCCGACACAAACTTCTTATCATGCTCCATCTGCACAGGGTTCCACAATCAATTATTTGGGTTATCAGGGCAGCAGCCTCATAGGAGGGGTTGCTTTGGGAGTGGAGACTTGAGTCATCTTAAGAGGGATTCCCTCGACTTCTTTGTAGGGTACCACCATAGAGCTTCCAGCCTATTATTTCAGCACCAACAGCTACACCACCGCACAACCAGTTAAGGGTGGGGCTCACTCAGTTTGACGTCGCCCTAGAGAGGAAGGTAGGTCAGGCAATGTTTTGGCGCGTTGCTATGCATTTCCCACCAGGCTAGAGGTAGTTGCTTCCGACGCCGTGATCACATAGGGATGCTTCAATGTTATTTGGCCTAGGTTCCACTTACTCTTATTTGTCATCCTATTTTTCTCGTTATTGGATATGCCTAGTGATTCTTTAGATATGCCTGTTCATGTGTCTATGCCGGTGAGTGATTATATTATGATGGATCATGTATATCGGTCGTGTGTGGTTACAATTAGGGGTTATGAGACCATGGTTGATCTCTTATTGCTCAGTATGGTTGATTTTGAGGTGATTTTGGGTATGGATTGACTATCTCCATACCATGCTATCCTTTATTGTCACGCTAAGACCGTGACGTTGACGATGCTAGGGTTCTCTAGGTTGGATTTGAGAGGTTCTGTTGGTCACACTCCTATTAGAGTGATTTCATATTTGAAGGCTCAAGGTATGGTGAAAAGGGATGTTTGGCGTATTTGGCCTTTGTGAGGGATGTTAGTGCTGATACTCCTACTATTGAGTCAGTTCCAATGGTGAGGGAGTTCCCAAATATGATCCTTGCACACCTGCCGAGCATGCCATCCCACAGGGATATTGATTTTGCTATTGATTTGGTGATGGCCACTCAATTCATTTTATTCTACCTTATCGTATGGCACCAGTAGAGTTGAAAGAGTTGAATAAATAGTTGCAGGAGTTGCTTTATAAGGGTATCATCAGGCCTAGTATGTCACCTTGGGATGCACAAATATAATTTGTGATGAAGAAAGATGGTTCTATGAGGATGTGCATTCACTATAGGCAGTTGAACAAGGTTACTACCCAGAATAAGCACCCACTACCATGTATCGATGATTTGTTTGATCAACTTCACGATGCTAGGCATTCTCGAAGATTGATTTGAGATCAGGGTACCTTCAGTTGAAAATTCGGGCTTCAGATATTTCAAAGATGGCTTTTAGGATCCACTATGATCACTTTGCGTTTCTGATGATGTCTCTTGGGCTGATCAATGCCCAGCATATTTTATGCACTTGATTAACATCGTATTTTATCCCTATCTTGATTCTTTCATCAAAGTTTTCATCGTATTTCATACTAGACTTTGAGGGATAAGAAGTTATATACTAAATTCTCCAAGTACAAGTTTTGTCTAGACTCAGTGGCATTCTTGGTCCACGTGGTGTCTAGTAAGGGGATTAAGATTGATCTGAAGAAGATTGAGGTAGTTTAGAGTTAGCCTAAACCGTCTACTGCTACTGAGATCCGGAGTTTCCTTGGGTTGGCTTGGTATTATTGCCGTTTCATGGAGGGGTTTTCATCTATAGCATCCGCATATACTAGATTGATGCAGAAGGGTGTCCCATTCAGGTGGTCTAATGAGTGTGAGGAGAGCTTTCAGAAGCTCAAGACTGCATTGACCACAACTCCAATTCTGGTTTTGCATTTGGGAACGAGTTCTTATAAAATCTACTATGACGCTTCGTGGTTTGTCATGTGATATGTGTTGATGCAGGAGGGTAGAGTGATTGATTATGCTTTGCATCAGTTTAAGCTCCATGATAAGAACTACGCAGTGCATGATTTAGAATTAGCATCCACTGTTCACGCGCTCAAGATTTTGAGGCATTATCTTTACAGCTTGTCTCGTGAGGTGTTCACATATCGCAGGAGTCTCCAACATTTATTCAAGCAAAAGGATCTGAACTTGAGGCAACGGAGGTGGTAAGAGCTACTAAAGAACCATGATATCACTATTCTTTATCATCTAGGGATGACCAATATGGTGTCGGTGATTTGAGTAGGAAGGCCTAGAGCATGGGGAGTCTTGCTTATATCCCAGTTGGGGAGAGACCGTTAGGATTGGATGTTCAGGATTTGGCCAATCAGTTCATGAGGTTGGATACTTCGAAGCCTAGTAGAGTTCTTACTTGTGTTGTATCACAGTCGTCATTGTTTGCGTGTATCAAGGCGCGTTAGTATGATGATCTCCACTTCCTTGTCCTGAGGGATACGGTGCACCATGGTAATGCTAAACAGGTTACTATTAGTGGTGATGGGGGTGTTGAGGCTACAATGTTAGATCTGTGTTCCGAATATGGATTGGTTGTGAGAGTTAATTCTTGATGAGGCCCATAGTTTGCGGTATTCTAGTCATCTAGAAGCCGCGAAGAGGTACCAGGATTTGAGGCTGAACTACTAGTGGCGGAGGATGAAGAAGGACATCTTTGAGAATGTTTCTCGGTGTTTGAACTGTCAGTAGGTGAAGTATGATCATCAGAGACCCAGTGGTTTGCTTTAGAGGTTTGATATTTTGCAGTGGAAGTGGGAGCGTATCGCTATGGATTTTGTAGTTGGGCTTCCTTGGACATTGAGGATATTTGATGCAGTGAGGGTTATTGTGACAGACTGACTAAGTCTGCACACTTCATTCCTGCTATGACTACCTACCCTTCGGAGCAGCTGGCTCAGATTTATATTCGGGAGATTGTTCGCCTTCATGGTGTGCATGTGTCTATTATATCAGATCGAGGCACGCAATTTACATAATATTTTTGGAGAGCAGTTCAGCGTGAGTTGGGCACATGGGTTGAGTTGAGTGTAAGATTTCACCCGCAGACGGACCGGTAGTCCGAGCGCACTATTTAAATTTCTGAGGACATGTTAAGAGCCTGTGCCATGGATTTTCGAGGATCATGGGATCGGTTTCTATTGTTAGCGAAGTTTGCCTACAGTAATAGCTATCACTCGAGTATCCATATGGCTCGTTATGAGGCCTTATATGGGAGACGATGTTGTTCTCCAGTTGGTTGTTTTGAGCCTAGGGAGGCTAGGTTGTTTGGCACTAATTTTTTCGCTGACACTTTGGAAAAAGTGAAGTTAATTAGTAGTGGCTTCATACAATACAGTCCAGGAAGAAGAGTTATGCTAACAGGAAGGCTCATGATATTGCATATATGGTGGGTGAGAAGCTTCTACTTTGAGTTTTGACCATGAAGGGTGTGATGTGGTTCGGGAAGAGGTGGCCTACAGACTTGCCTTGCCACCTAGTGTATTGGGAGTTCACCTAGTGTTTCTTGTTTTCATGCTCTAGAGGTATTATGGAGATCCGTCACATGTTTTGGACTCTAGCACGGTGCAGATGAGGATTTAACTTATGATGTGGAGCCAGTGGCTGTTTAGGATCGGCAGGTTCTAAAGTTAAGGTTGAAGAATATAACATCAGTGAAGGTTCAGTGGAAAGGTCAGCCAGTCGAGGAGGCTACTTGGGGGACCGAGCAGGAGATGCAGAGCAGGTATTCTCACCTTTTTGAGACTCCAGGTATGATTCTAGACCTGTTCAAGGACGAACGATTGTTTAAGAGGGTGAAAATGAAATGACCCGGTCGATCGTTCTGGGTATTTCATCTCATTTCCCTCGTGATGCTTTACATACGTGTATTTGTGGTTATGGAACATGCCGGGGTGGTTTGTTTGGTTTGAGGAACGTTTTGGATTGAGTTAGGACACTTAGTCCCAAGGTTGGATGTTGAAGTTGTAAGAGATGACCAAATTTTGATTTTTGCGTAGACGACTCCTCAACTATGTTTTGATGGTTCCAATAGCTTTATATGGTAATTTTGGACTTAGATGTATGTCATAATTTGGATTTGGAGGTTCCTAGATCATTTTGGCTTGAATTGGCAAAAGTTAGAAAGTTTAAGATTTGGAGGGTTGACAAGTTTGACCGAGAATTGACTTTGTAATTATCGGGTTCCAATTTTTGTTCCTGGTGATGGGATAGGTCCATTATGTCATTTGGGACTTGCATGTAAAATTTGAGGTCATTCTGAGTTGATTTGATATAGGTCGGCATGAGAATTGAAAGTTAAAAGTTCATTAGTTCCTTATGCTTGAATTGAGGCGAGATTCGTGATTTTGATGTTTTGTGAGATTTGAGGCCTCAAGTAGGTCCCCGTTATATTTTGGGATTTTTTGGTGTGTTTGGACGGGATCCCAGGGGTGTTGGGTGTGTTTCGGAGTGATGTAAGATCATTTTGGACTATGTTGCATTACTGAAGGTTTTTGATTTCTGAGGCTGGGCTGAGGAGGAAAACCGCAAAAGCGTAAGCATGGGTGCATATGCAAAAGCGCATCTGCAATGATGAAGGCACAGAAGCATGAACTCTTATGCGGCTGAGTGACCACAGAATTGGTCGGTCAGGTTATTGAGGTTGGACCGCAGATGCGAGCTTCTGTCCACAGAAGTGGAGCTACGGATGCGCTCAAGTAACCGCAAATGCGGTTTAGCAGGGCAGAATATTAATTCGAATGTCTTTGTCATTCTCTCATTATTTGAGTTGTGGAGCTTGGCTAGGGGCGATTTATAGAGGGATTTTCATCATAATTGAAGGGATAAGTAATCCTTGATTATAGTGTTAGATATTGATTACCCATAGAATATTACACATAATTTGTATGAACTAAAGATGGATTTTGGGGGTTTTTGAACTTTGATTTTGGAGAGTTAGAATTTGTGATTTGAGGGCCGATTAAAGGTTGGAATTGGATGAAACACATATATTTGGACTAGTATCAGAATGGATTTTTGAAATTTGTGAGTTTTGACGAGTTTTGGGGTCTGAGCCCTGGCTTGACTTTTTGGGTTGATTGTGCATAATTGATTCAAGAGCTTAGCTTTATCACTTGGAATTGTTTTGTATGGAGTTTACTGATGATTATTTTGGCTAGATTCGAGTCGTACAGAGGTTGATTCATGCGGGGAGGGTTTCTTAGAGTGCTAATTTAGCTTGCTTGAGGTAAGTATTCAACCAAAACTTGGTGGATGCACTAGTTGCCTGAGTTATTTGTGATAACTACGTGCTATAGGTGGCACACATGTGTGGGTTTGAGCCCATGTGTGTGCACTGGGGTATTATTCATGCTCGAGGTAGTTCTTAGGCTATGATATGCCTTGAATTGGTTGCTAAGCTTAAATGTGGAGATGTTTCTTATATTTGTACCCCTGGTGTGAACTATTTAAGCCATGTTTGAGGTCACCTAGAGGTTATCATGATTAGACTTGATAATTGCTACTTTCGTGATGAAATTGCCTGATTTGAGCTATGATAGCACACTTTGCATATGCATACACCTTAGCATGTCACTTATACCAGTCCAGGAGTATGAAATTTGATTTTTATTGATCATGTACATGTATTCTTATATATCTGCTTTTAGTGTGATATGGATTAGACTGGCAAATGACCACACCGTAGGTTGTGATATTGAGTACGTGACGCCGCCGTACGGATTGTGATATTGAGCATGTGACCACATCGTGTATATTGCGATATTGAGCCTCTGAGCATGCCTGGCGGATCATAATATTGAGCACGTGACCACGCCGTGCAGATCCGAGATATTGATATTTATGGCACGTGAATACACCCTGTGGTTGATATTTATGGCACATGACTACGCCGTGCAATGTGAGGATATGGATCCACCCCCTAGAGTCACCCTCTCATGGACCTTCTCGATGGTGTACACGTGCTTTGAGGAAAATTGATCAGTGATTTCGTTCAGTTAGTGAGATTACGAAGAAAAGCTGGTCAGTGTGTGGTTTAGTTATTGCATTTCATCTTTACTTGCAATTCCCATGGGTGTTTACCTGATTTATTTGCATATCTTCTTTATAGATTGTTGACTGAGCAGAGTACGTTAAGTTATTGTGTGTATCAAGGTGGTTTCTTTCTGTTATTCATGACTTGATCATATTAATATTCTGTACTTGTTGGAATTATGAACTATATAGATAATTAGCGAGTATCATTTATAATTCTTGCTTCTATTACCTCACCGATGTTAGTTATGATAGTTGTCGAGTACATGAGGTCAGTTGTACTCATAATATACTCTGTACTTAATTGTGTAGATCCAGGTATTGGACCAAGCCACCAGTAGTCGAGGCTTGTTGCTGAGTTATTTTGGGAGAGACGAGGTAGAGATGCATCTCGACCGCAGTCTTGGTGTCTCTTTTCATTTTGTAATATTGTCTTTCATTCAGATAGTATTGTTATCTGGCATTTAAGACTTGTATTTCCGTTTTAGTGATCATGACTCTGTATTACCAGTTTTTGGAGATTTATTATGTATCGACGCTAATATGTTATGTTGATGGCTTTAGACTTGTATTATTTCTGTTAATTCAGTATTTATCTTTTGCTTTTGTTATATTTGGCTTGCCTCACAATTGATTTAGGCGGCATCACCACCGCTTGGTGGTTTTGGGTCGTGATAGAATATTGCCTCTAATCGAGCTCCAAAACTCAAAATAATGAGAAATACGCTAATCCCTCAAAATAAAAGAGGATGCCAGTGATTCCACATTTGCGGAACTCGGCGTTGCTTTCGCGATGCTGCTTCTACGGTCAAAATCTTGCATCTGCGAGTTTCATTAAAATAACCGACCCCTTGCACCTGCGGAGCTAGGCACTGATTCTGCGATCCCATAACTGCGGCTCATCTCTGTTTCTGCGCTTCATCCTTCACAGAGGTGGTCCTCCTACTCCTAGCTCAAGCCCGCATATGTGTTCCTAGATCCGCAGGTGCGACCAAACCTCGCACGTGCGACACACCAGCACCGGAACTGCTACTCAACTTCAAAATGGTCTGGAACATTTCTGAAATACACCCGAAGCCCCCGAGACATAACTTATTCCAAGGCTCAAAAAATCACAATAACATCCACAATGATGAATCGCACATCAAAACTTAAGATAGGTAACTCTTAAGTTAAGGAACTTCAAATTTCCTACCAAGCGTCTGCTTCATGCCTAACCAGTTCAGATCACAACCAAACTTTGGACACAAGTTGTAAATCCCTAAATGAACCTATTATAAGTTCCTAAATAATAATTCGAATCTGATATCATGAAAGTCAACTCCAAGTCAAACTTATAAACTTTCCAAACCTTCAAATTGTCAACTTTTGACAAATAGAACCAAAACATAACCTCATAATCCATGTACGGACATACGCCTAACTCCAGAATCACCATAAGAACCTATTGGGACTATCAAATTACCAATCCGAAGCCGTCTACTTGAAATTTAATTGTTGGTGAACTCTTACAACTTAAGCTTCCAAAAATCAAACTAAGTGTTCCAATATCTCAAACCTTCCCAAAACTAACCCAAACATCCCCGCAAGTCATCAAACAACAAACACACATACGGGAAGCATCAAACAGAAAAATGAGGCTCTAATACACAAAACAATTGGCCGAATCGTTACATTTTCTTTTTCACTATTCTATTATAATAGTAACACCAATGAATAAACTTTTACTTTCTTAATTTCTTTTCCATAAGTGATAACATAATTAGAAATTAATTGTTGTGACTTATAAATAATTAAAAGTGATAAAAAAGAGTGAGCTATAATTTTAAAAAATGTAACTATATGTTTTTCTTAATTACTTCATGGTAGTCTTATGCAATGTTATATCATAATTATTAGCAAGAAATTATACTATTTTATCTTATTGCTACATAAATTACATATATGTTTACTTGCAAAAGATAATCAATCAACTCAGTTATGGCTATTCTAATTTTTCTCTTTCTGTCTTCTTATTTTGTAAGTATATCCAGATTGATTTATTTTATTTGTTATGAACAATACTTTTTGTAATCTACATATACTGTAAGTGTAATGACCCGGCCGGTTATTTTATGTATTATAGCCCCGTTCTCCTAGTTATTGCTTCTTATGTGTTTATTTGTGGTTATGTGACTTGTCGGGATGGTTGGATTGTTTTCGGGAAAGTTTTGGAGCGAATTGGGACACTTAGATCCTAGGTTGAAGGCATAAGTTGAACGAATTGACCAGAGTTTGACTTTTATGTAGACGACTCCAGAATGGAGGTTTGATGGTTCCAGTAGCTTCGTATAGTAATTTTGGACTTAGGCGTATGTCCGAATATTGATTTGGAGGTCCGTAGGTTGTTTATGCTTGAATTGGCGAAAGTTGAAAAATTGAAGCTTTGGAAGGTTGAGAGTTTGACCGAGAGTTGACTTTATTGATACTTGGTTCGGATTTTGGTTTCGGGAGTTGGAATAAGTCCGTTGTGTCATTTAGGACTAGCGTGCAAAATTTGAGGTCATTCAAAGTTGATTTGATATGGTTCGGCATTAGTTTAGAAGTTGCAAGTTCATTAATGTTGCACCCTATTTTGCACTTGTGAAAACAAGATTCAACTTGTGGTTTCTCTGTTGTTGATGAAAGAGAGTCTCCATCTAATATTTACAGGTAATACTAGGGTATCTATTTAATTGATAAATGTCATATTCTTTATTAGTCTGCTACCGGTGAGATTATGGGTAAGAGTTCTTGTTCTTCTAAGGGGAAGGTGTTAGGCACCCCTTAAAATCTACTTTGAGTTAGCTCCATAGGACTTAGACTATATTTAGGACTAATTATCTGTACTATGCCTTAACTTTGTTCAAAAGAATATAGGTTACCATATATTATGGCATAATATCTATAAGGGAAGAGTATGTTTTAAACAGGATGGATTTAAAGAGAAGCCTTTTGAAAAATAGTGTTAGTATATATAAACTTTTCAAGCATGGAACGTTTGTTATGAAAGTGTTTATAAAGGAGCTAAGTTAATGCACTTTTTTTCCTAAAGCATAGAAGTTCAAATTATTCTAATGAGGTGGAAGTGTTATGAAAATGATCCTAAGATGCACCTTGGTTTTAGATAGTAGACTTGAAGAAAACTATTTGAAAGCCTTTGTTTTTGGGGCAGCAACACTTTAATTTTTGAAATAGTTGATTCCCTTTTTTGGAAAAACTAAACTCACAACTCAGTTATGGTTTTACTTTTGAAAGTGGGATTGCTACCTTTTCTATGTTTTTGGGCTTCAAAAATCTTTAGGGAGAGTTAGCAAAGCATAATAAATTAATAATAGTTCATGGCTAACAGATGTATGATTAGTTGCTAACTAAGGCTTCTTTTAATCCTAGATTCTTTAAGGTTTGCCTAAGTTATTTTATGTGAGTTAAAAAATAAATAAAGCATTCAATCCAATATATAATTGTCATATACACGTGAGATAAAACAACATGAAATACAGTAAAGAGCAACAACATAGTGCAACTGTAGAATAAAGAAAGAAGTAGATAAAGGAACGAAGAGAAAGAAAGGACTCTAGGGGTTTTGGGCCTCGAAGAGGCAGACCCAGTAGATACCAAGAAACGGACATCAGCTGACTTCAGACCTCCCAAATGTGCAGGAGCGGGACTTGGGCCGGAGTCCTTTAGGAACTCGGTGGGCTCAATTATAATACCTGTTAAAAAATGAAAAGAAGGTCATTAGATATAACATTCTATATTTTGCAGTCATGCATGTAATATACAAGTAAATGACTTGAACGAAATATAATAAACTAACAGTACTTAAGCATCATGAGAGGTTATTCTGGTGTGAGGTCACGTATGATTAGGTAATTTAAATTGAAAACCTTTTGTCATTAAACACTAAAACCCAAAGGGAGCAATGAATATCAATAGGTTTGAGGTTAAGGGTAATGTTCCACTGAAGGTCAAAGCCCCCTTAAATCCCTTGACACTTCAAAGCTCCCAAGGGTCTCAAAGCCAAGTGCAATGCTTGTGCCTGGGAGAGCAGCCCAACCGAAAAGTCAAATTTTTCTCCTAAATACTCCTGACCATTAACGACCATTCTTCCCTATTGGTTTAAGTTCCAATGATGCTCTTTCAATGTAAACTAACAATCATAGAAATCCAATACCACAGAAGTACATACCCTCCTTATAAAGATCAAGCTGAATACCATAGAGGCATTAGATAGTCTATATATATGTCATTACAATCATATTCAGAACTAAGCAGATGATTAACACATTAGACTATTACTGAAGAAAATGACTTTCAAACATACTTCTCATGCTATTGTTAAGGGATCATACACCTGATAAAAAATATCCTAAAGGCAGAAAGAATACAGTTCTGGTGTGTAACAACTCATAAAGTGTGTTTGTTTTAACAACACTCAATTATATTAATCACAGATTGATTAAGCCTTGACCCTTATGTGTACATAGGTTAACAATTTGAACAAAGCACTCAAGGAGAATTGGCAAAAGTTAAGGATAGTAATCACAATCAGAACACAAATATTCATATCAATACTATGACCGACAAGATCACAAATCATAATTAGAACTCCTGAGGATATCAATAAGTTCACAAATCTAACCAGAATCCTTATAGGTTTTTAAATGGTTTCAAATCATCAAGTGACACATCTATATCTTTTGAAAGTCATAACTTCAAATCAGTCCTACTAAAGGAAAGTAGGCAGTCATGTTCAAGTAGTAGTGACAGAAGTTCTTTTAGAGTTGATACATGTATGCTTAAGAGAATGCAATGGAGATTTCCAAACAAGGTAGGCACACATATGATCAATCAGACAGATATGTTGTATAACATAGGGTCACAAGCATACACAAAATAGACTGAGCAGAGATTAGGTCATGAAAGAGTTACCATTAATGCCATCATGTGTGAGGTTCAAGAGAAGCTAAAGATATTATCAAATAAAGGGAGCATGCTGAATGTATTTAAGATTATACTTCAAGTATAAAGGGGAATTTAGTCTCAATATAGATAACCCCAGAATCATGCAATATGAAGATCCAACTGACGTTAGTATGTGCTTACATATAAGTTATCAGTTTAGTCAAACAATAAATAGAATCATAGAGATACATAAATAGATGAGAGTAGACTCAAAGATCATAACTAATAGGCCAACACCATGATAGCAATCTGATCTTTATCCAAAATGGCATTATACTCCATTAGTAGAAGAACCAATATGAGTGATGAATGATGTTCAAGACATGAGAAACTTCATGCTAAGTAGGTTTAACTTAGATGTAAAGATTGAATACGTATGTTTGGACATGAGGGAGTCCTATTCAACCTACCATGATAATAACTGATGCTCAGATGCATCAGACACGATACTAGCCGAGTTCAGAAGAGATAACTTGATCATGCCAGAATACGTACAAGAATAATTACTTGGGTTTATTATAGAGTTAACCTAATTACTTTAATGAAATTGTTTCACGTAACAAAGCTCACAAATATGATTATCTGTTAATATAAACACAAGATTTTCACAGTAATGACTCGGAGGTTGCTTCATATTAACAAATGCTCATGTGAAGAAAGAAAACACCTTAAACAATTAAACTTAAAATACTTCAACTAATAAATGAAGGATTAAACCTTGAGAATTTCATAATCATCTTAGTCAAAATAATCAAATAACAACTTCAAGCACATAATAAAAAACTACACTAAACAGGGCTAGTGTGGTAGGGATGAAGATCATAATAGAACGTTAGAGAAATCTGAAATCAGAACGAGTGTAGAAAGCTATAAAGACATATTAAGGAACTTAATTATACAGGCTATTGGATTCAGGGTAGTAATAATCAAAGTCATAGAACAACTCAACCAAACTGACTCGAGATTCATAAGAGCATAACAGTCAACTATAAATTAGTAACAAATCATTATGAGCTAGAACGAATAGTCATAAACTAGTGACAAACATTATAAACCAAAGCAGTTAATAGAAATACAAACGTGCATTCATAAATTCGAACAAGATAATTAAAAGATAAGGGGTAGAGGTATACTGAACTCTTTTGGTGCAGCAGATAAAGCAAAGGTTTAACTCAGTCATGTAAGGACCAAAGCTTTAAGCTTTGAGCAGTGAGAACTCGAAAACAAAAGAAACATAAATTAATCTCAGAGAGAGAGCTTATGCTTTTAAAATTTTTATAGTTCTGATACTCGTATTAGGGTTTCTTAGTTCTCGTTGGTATGTCTTATGAGAGTGATACCACAGTATAAGGAACAGAGCAAGAGACTCCATGAAAGCAAGCCTAATCGTAGGAACGGCACCACAGTACAAGAAACAAAGCAAGAGACTCGAGGAAAGCAAGCTTAATCATAGGTACGAAAGTTTTCCTACAAAAAGGGGGCTGGCTATTGCCAAGCTACACCCAACGGGCTGGCTATTGCCAAGCTACACAAGCAGTTAATTTGTTTATTGTCGCAAAAATTTTCCTACAAAAAGGGGCTGGCTTCAACCTTGCCAAGCTACACAACTCGGAAAACTTTTGTACTATAACCAACGTTAACTGTTCATAACTCAGAAAACTTTCGCACTACAATAAGCTAACTTTCAAAGAGTACACTTACTCTATTTTCATACATGGACCGTACTACAACAAGCTAACTTTCAAAGAGTACACTTACTCTATATTCATACATGGACCGGCCTTTCCATCAATTCGAAAGGAAGAACAAGAAGGAAATTTAGCAAGAACTCATATGTAATATATATCACAAAAGATTTACAAAGGGTGGATGAAAAGCTACAAGAAAATTCTAGGATGACTCTAAGGTTTTTCCAGATGATTTTCTGATTTTTTACAAGGCAATTTTTCGATGATTACAAGATGATCCTATAACTACTACAAGCCCTCCTTTATATA